>VZTL01025598.1:0-25592 GCA_013400535.1 Scopus umbretta
TCTTCTCTTCTCTTCTCTTCCTTCACTTTGCACTGGACCACAGTAAGCTTATAATGGCTAATTATCATGTGTCAGCTGAGGCAGTGGTAAACCTGCTGAAACTCTCTTTCCAAACCATATCTGGTCCCTCCCATTCTCTTCAGATGACTAAGATGTGATAAAAGGCAGAAGATGCTGAAATCAGAAAAAAACTTTGACCTTTCCATAGTTCACTGTTAGAACAGGCTCTCTGCCCTTTTGTGTCTGTATTTTGGGGAACTTACACATTGGAAGTACTCACTAAAGAGGGCAGCAAGAAACAAGAACCTGAAATACACACTGATAGTTTTCTAGTCACTCTTCAGGCATACGTACTTGCTGTTCCAAAAAAAGGGCAGAACCTGTGCAGATTAACTGAGTCCTATTTCATCCCTGGATGAATTTGTAGGAAACTGTTTCTCCTAAGGTTCTATCAAGATTGTGTTAAAAAAATGGAGTTTTATTGACATTTACCATGAGCAGCAGTGAGTCTAAGTGGCATCATCTGGCATACTCATGCAAGTGACAGGGTGCAAGAATTGGTCCAAGCATAGATCAAAGTTCCCTTTACTTTGCCAAGGTTATGACCTTGCTGGAAGGTAGTGGTTTGGTCTGGCTTCCTAACCTGCTCTCCCAACAGCTCCTTCCCCAGCAGTCCTACCTCCGATTCCCAAGTCACAAACTGAAAGTTTTGAACAGATTTTTAACTAATCCCAGTATGAGTCATCCAGGCATGGATTTGTGTGAGGGCAAAAGGGGCTCTAGCCTTCCTATCAGAAAAGTTAATGGAGTATGGAACAGACTCACAGACGAACTGTGCAGAATCAAATCTCATGGTTAGATTGCAAGTGTGCCTTTTCTCATCCTCCATTTTACAGGGAGGCCAACAGCATTCAATGAGGTTTTAAAAAGGCTGCCAGCCAGCTGCTACACTTGCATTGCATCAGTATGAATGCAGCACAACTATGGTCATTTGCTCNTCAAAATAGAGAGCATTTTGTTCCTTTGTAGCTTTTACTGTTTCTGTGGAATTCAACGTGGCATGCATTATGTATTTCCCTCAGCACAGAAATAACATGGAAAACTTGTGAAAGTTTTTTGTAAGTTCCTTCCTTGGTATGACTAAAGTTTTGAAGTCCACAGTATGAGAAAGCAAAATCCAATTGTTATCATTGGAATTTGAGAAACCTGGTGTCAGCCCTCTGCAAGTTTACGTGTGTCTGTCCTGTTAAGGTCAATGGCAATACTTTGGTGTGAAACAGCTGCAATGGGAACAGAGTCAAGCCTTTAGCAATGTGAAACAAACAAACAAAAAAAGGTAAGAGATTGGTCTCAAAAAAAAAGGGAAGACATTGGTTTTTACTGCATGAAGGTACACCAACAGGAAGCACAGACAAAATATCTTCTGCCTGTACAGGTTGTGGTCACAGCCTTTAGTTTTATATTTGGAATGTTGGAAGGGAATCTTTCTAAACCAGTAAGGGCATCAAAACACATATACAACAAAAGACTGTGGAGACCACAGGACCTTGTTTTGGTCAACTTACTGCAACATCATGTGCTTGAGTATGGCAATGTTCAGCTTGGGCATGAAACTGGGACCAGGAATTCCCATGTTCCACTCCTGCTGTGCACACTTCTTCACCATTGCACACTTCATCTTTCCATCAGATGTTTTCATGTACAAAGTATTTTTTTCAGAGCAAAGTTCTTGCAACTTAAGAGCAAACAAAAACATCTGAAGTATCTTCCCTTTCTTTACAGAGACAAACTGGTTCCAGCAACAGGTCTGTAGGAGTAAGTGTTGTTGGACAACAGGGCCAAGCAAGAGCAGGTGAGGGATGTACAGCCCCAGGATGTCTCCTGAGCAGCTGCATTGCTTTTTTTCCAGCATAGATGCTACAAGATCCTGCCAGTAACCTAAAATACCTCCTGCCCCTCTCCACAGTAAATATTCCAAAGGAGGTCAGACTAGATCTGTGTTTCCTTGAGCAATCTGCTCTGGGTGCTCTGCTGCTTGGAGGTGCAGCCACTACCCTACAGTGTAACAGTCCAAATGTTCTCTTTCACAGCCTGTACCAGCCTTGTGTGGTTTATACTCCCCTCAATCTTAGCTGTTTAATAAGCTTTACTGCTTAATGGTGGTTTTTTTCCCCTCTGCGTGTAATATAGCTGTATGTGGAGCTCTGGGGATTCTCTGTTAATAGCTTGTCCTATAGTGTTTTGTCACGTCCTTTCATGTGACTGGTAATTTATCAGTAGTATTGACTGATGTAAAATTATAGACTTCCCCATCTTTCCTAGCCTGCAGAGTGTCTTTCAAGAACTCATAAAGTAGCTCAAGTGATGAAGAGCCCTACTTAGCAGAATAGTTAAGAGGCTGCTCTTTTAGAGCTATTACATTTGGGCTAGTAAGGCAAAACACTAAATAGGAATGCCAGGGTGACTTAAAGCATTCTTGTTTCTTTTCTTCTCAGGAGTATAGCTACACTTCCTCTTTCTGTTTTTTACTTGGGTATAAAACACTAAAACAGCTCAAGACTTGTATTCTCATCTCACAGATAAGAAAACAGAAGCTTATAGTTTAAAGACTGAAATCATCTGCTGAAGGTAACAAGATGAACCCATGCAAGTTGAGCTTTGTACAAGGAGCCATGATGATTTTTTACACAGGTAATGAGCTATGAAAGAAAGAAAAATCAATTGTATTGGGTTTGTGTGGCAAGGTTTTGGTAGTGGGGGACTACAGGGGTGGCTTCTGTTAGAAGCTGCTAGAAGCTTCCCCTATGTCCGATAGAGACAATGCCAGCCAGCTCCAAGATGGACCTGCCACTGGCCAAGGCCAAGCCCATCAGTGACAGCGGGAATGCCTCTGGGATAATGTATTTAAGAAGGGGGGAAAAAAACAACCAGGGACACAAACTACAAGTGGAGTGAGGAGTGAGAATATGTGAAAGGATGGTCTATGCAGACACCAAGGTCAGTGAAGAAGGAGGGGGAGGAGGTGCTCCAGGTGCTGGAGCAGAGATTCCCCTGCAGCCGTGGTGAAGACCATGGTGAGGCAGGCTGCCTCTCTGCAGTGCATGCAGGTTAACGGTGGAGCAGATATCCACCTGCAGCCTGTGGAGGAACCCATGCCGGCGCAGGTGGATGCCCAAAGGAGGCTGTGACCCTGTGGGAAGCCCACATTGCAGCAGGCTCCTGGCAGGACCTGTGGACCCATGGGGCACCCACGCTGGAGCAGTCTGCTCCTGAAGGACTGTACCGCATGGAAGGGACCCACACTGGAGCAGTTTGTGAAGAACTGCAGCCTGTGGGAAGGACCCACATTGGAGAAGTTCATGGAGGACTGTCTCCTGTGGGAGGGACCCCACGATGAAGCAGGGGAAGAGTNGGGGGTAGAAAATAAACACTCTATGATAATTTTCAGGAAAAGCTACAAGAATAAAAATGCAGTCCAAGGAAAGATATCTAACAGCTGTATATTTTCCTCTGTTTTGTTTGTTTTGCTGTTATTCAGTTTTAATTGCACCTCTCTTTGCCCTTATAAAGAGATTTCCTGCACATACATTTAATATATGCATACTAGAGCATAATCAGTGTAATAGGATGGTAGAAGAGGCAAAGTAGGAGGGATAGGTTTAAATGTGCTTTGTGAGTGAAACCTAATGGTGCTTGAGAGCCACATGGCTTTGGAAAGTTAAAGACATGTAATTGCATCTTGTGAAAAATAGCAGGAGTTATGCATCTGGCACCTTGTAATTTACGTTTGCTCATGCATAAGCATGGGTAAGCATTCTGCTGCTCATTGGTATTGCATTTACGGGAATCATGCGCAATTAACACAAGAGCCCAGTTATCTGACAGAACGTTGTTATGTGGCCAAAGTCATCACCAATCTCTATAAATTATATTTCCATGAGCCAGTTAAGCTCCTTTACCCCCAGATCATGCACTAGTTCAAGGAAAAAATGAGACTGATAAAGTTTTCCATGAGGGCATGTTTATCTTTTCAGCTCTAGGATCTTCCTAGAGTGAAACTACTGCAAAGATGCAAAGAACAAACATGTCCCCTAGGGCTGTGACCAGATGCTTTTTTTTTTTTCCCCAGCACTGGCTACATCTACTTTACTCCTTTGGTTCGACACAGGACTGCACTTGTAAAGCAAATCTCACAGTCGAGTCAATTTATTGTGCTGGGCTTGGCATTATGGAGCAGTCTCAGAACATAATCTGGATTCCTTTGGAATGAATCAGAACCAGAAGGTGCTCTGTAGGAGTGCATTTAATGCACCCTGACTGGTACTGGGCAGTCAGCCTGTGGGATCAGACTAGAGGTAGTCTAAATGAAACCCCCCAAAACACATACAGTGTGGACATAACAGCCTCAGCACCAGCTCTTTCCCATTCCAGATCTGCTCCTGTGGCACTGAACCAATTGCTACTATAGACACAGAAGACATCTTCAGGCTTCTGACTCCCCGATCTCTAAAGAGGCTATAGCCCCTGTTTCATGCATTTTTTTGTCTCTCGCTGAAATTTCTGCCATTATATCATGGACATGAAGCAGATAATCATTAGGCTTATTGTAGAACTTGGCTGTTGTTGCTTTCTTCCTTCTTTAAAAAAAAAAAAATCCAAAAACAGAGCTTATAGAAAAAACCAGTTGGTGAAAAGTCTCTATTAAATACAGACACCTCAGCATTTAGTTCTATATTACACTCCAGCTTATCTCAATTTACATTCAAGCAACAATTCAAACAGGAAAATGTGTAAAAGTAGCAGGAGAGGCATCCTATTAAAAGTCCTCAATGCAGTGCATATGTGCAGGCAATGAACAGGCTATAGCCATATACATCAGCTGTCCTTAGCAATCAGTCAGCTGTGAGAAATGAGCCTGACTCCCGGAGGTAAACCTGCAGGATAACATACATTCACAACAGCAATTTTTTTCTTATTAGGGTACAATTGGATGCCAAGTTTGGAATAGTCATGCTTGGTTAGGAAGGGGAAGGAACTCTTTCCACACAGACTAGTCAGAGCAGAAGTGGAAAATCATTATGCTCATCATCACATCTGCAGTTTTCTAGGATCCCTAGTATTTGCCACCCTGTAGACACCATTGATTGGATGCTGTCATCATCCTTATTATGGGAAGAAGCTCCCCATCATTCAGCCATGTCTCCTTTATTCAGATTTTCTAGCACTGTTTTCCACTGAGAAATCTGTGTAATGGCATTTATTAATTCAGGAAGGAAACTACTTTCAAGGTTTAAATTTAAATTTAAGTAATGCTTTTGTTGAAAAATGCCTTAATTCTAACATTTTAAAATGCATTTTAAATTACTTTTTAAATTAAAAAGTAATTAAACTTAAATAAATAGAAATCTATTAAAGTGTCATTTTATATAGCTGATAATTATTCTGATCCTTCAGGAGACAATCAGCCAGGACAGAGGAGGAAAAAGCCACCCAACACAGAATAGGTCCATGCCAAATTTCTCCTGCTCTGCTAGAAAAATGAGAGTGATGACACCTTGGTCTGGATTTTAACATTTTTCAGATCTACTGTAACCTTCACAGTTGTCCTTATCACCCTTTAAGACTATTTATTTCATATCTTTCCTGACTTTCTTTTTTATCTTTCTATACTCTATACATTCTTATGTTCCATAAACAAGAATGGAGGAGGGTAAGTAGTACAGCCCTATATTTGAAAGTATTTTCTGCAACTGGTGACTCAATGTAATGTGTTATTTTTGTATGAATTTTGTGATTTTACTTCCTTTTAAGGATAATGTTTTAAAATAGTTTTAGACTGCATTTGTGAGAATGATGAAATTCATAGGCAATTATAAATCACACTAGAACCCTAGAAATGGCACCAACTTCCAACAGGATCCTTTTTGGGGGGCATATAAAGGTGATTGTCTCTTTTGCTTCTCAGCAAACATTTATGAGTAGAGAGTTACAACTGGCCTCATTGCTCAGCAAACACCAACATTCAGTAGTGACTGCCACCTGCAGCATCTATTCTTTGATGTGTAAACGGTCTATAACGAAAGCCCTATTGTGCCTTCAAGCTGGAAAATGAGGCTAAAGCAGTGATGCAAATGGTAAACTGGAAATTAAAGAAATGAGGCTGAAGAAAACATGGTTCCTGCTTCCATTGCTCTGAAACCAAAATCTGATTAGCATCACTGAAGGCAGCTTTTCAGAACTGTTTCATCTGGTACTGAGGTTCCCAAAAGTTGGAGTCCCTTCAAATCTCCTGAGAAACTTGAGAAATTTTCAACTGCAGGTCAAAGGAGGATCATGTTTCCCACCCAAAGGGCTTGGGCCCTCAGCCCAGAGAGGAGAAACACTGCAGCAGGACCATGGGAAGGAACAGAGGTTCCTGCAAGTAGGCAAAGTGCAAATATTCAAGTTATTTTTCTGCAGGAAGAAAATGTTTCAACTTGCTTATCTGTTTTGTTTCAACGCAGTTTGCAGCCTTTGTCTTGCTGGGCTGGGAGATGGTGATTTGGGATTTGGAGCACATTTGTGTGCCTGAATGAAGTCAGAGCGTGCTTGCTTGGAGGGAAATGTGTTACTGGTGTTGCTTGCTGTGACGCTGCTGCTGTTGATTGAAAGGACCCTGCTGTGGCTTACTGCTGAAATTACGGGAATCTTCAATAGAGCGACCGACAGCCCTCGGAGGGGGATAAAAAACACAGAAGGGAAAATGTTAAGGTAAAATTATGTTGGTGGTGAAGCTTGTTGTTTATATAAACTGTTCCTGCTATGAGTCCAGCAGTGACCTTTTCTCCCGTAGGGTGGTGGAGCTCATTCCAGGCAAAAGTATTTGTGAGTGTACTTACAAATGAGGATTTTGCAGAAGTCCTGGCAGTTTCCATCTGAGTCATCTCCCAAGAATGGGGTACCAGCAAGAGTGCAAGGGGCCAAACCACCCCAGTTCATGTTGATCTACTATGGCCCATGGGCATGGCAGCAATTTGGGAGCAAATAAATACTTTTACTGACTATCCACAAAACATTTTCTGTTCCTCTTCTTTCCCATTGCTTCTGATCTCTTCAGATCACTAACTACACAGTGCCTACTTCACTGGGACCCTTGGATACTTGTCTTACATAAACATTAACAACAACCATACTAGCAGTTATGCTAGAAAATGTCACCTCTCGAAATCCAGCACAAAAACATTCAAAATGTCCCTTTTTTTCAAAAAGCAGGGTAACCATGCCTCTTAACTGATTTCAAAGCAATTTGGTTTCAGTTGATCACTGAAAATTAATAGACCAGAAAGCATCTGGTTTTCTTAAGAAGGGTACTACAGGGACTCTTTGGAAGGTAATAAGTCCAAAGGAGTCAGAATACACCTCCTATACTGCACTGACCCATGAAAACTGAATCTCCAGCAATATCCATTCTGTCACGTAAATTCTATTCACCAAGATACCTGTGTGTAGTTACTGAAGTATTGGATATAACCCAATTATTAAAGGTACTTTAAAAGCTGCTTTTGAAATTGAATATTAGACAGGAAAGAAAAATAGACAGAATCATAAAAATCAGAGTAAAATATGGTGAAAGAATCAACCCATTTATTCTTATTTTTGTCTTACATGCTACCTGAACCTAAAGACCTAAAGAGTATGTTATGTTACTGAATAGATAAATTCCAAAGCAGTGTCTTTGTGCATGCTTCAAACACATCTGAACATGTGTTTTCTTCCTGCATTTTGTGCAATCTTTTACTTTTTTGCCAATAACACAATGTATTTTCTTTAGGCGGCATTGAACATACAACTTGTGCTTGCTTGCATTCACGTCAGTGCAGAACTTGCTGGTCATTTACCAGCGTGATTGCTCACCCACGGTTCATTCTGTGCTCTCCTGCTTCCCTGTGCCCTCAGGCTTTTCAGCTTAACTCTCGGCAAGGCACCAGTTCACAATATTTCATTTTCAGTCCTCAGTGTCGTCAAGATGGAAGCTACCACAGAGAAGATAACATCTCTCAAGCATGTGTTACACACAGTCCAGTGGCTGAAGGGAGCCTCCAAGAGAGAATTATGGGCATTAATGTGACAGCTCGCCCATAGCAGGGACTGAGCTGAGGCCTTCTGAAACTGAATACATGAGCTGGAGCAGGACAGCCAAGCTCTGCTCTTGGTGCTGTGAAGGCTCTCTCTTCTCTGGACCATGTACCAAGGTGGTAATAAGAAGGAATAATTTGCTTTTCAGGTTTAAACCCAAGCAAGAGAAACTTCAGAAAGACTGACACAGGCAATGCGCTATTTATCCTAAATGTTGCCAAATAAAATAAACTCCATTTGTTCTTCTAATGAGAACTGTTGGAGGCAAAGCTAGCCAGCCTGAGCATCTCATGTACATAAAAACCCCAAACCTGTCAGCAACAGCACCCAAACCAGATACAAAATTTTTCAGATATATGTATGTGCTCTGCCTATGTGAATGGTTAGCACCAGAAATGGTAGAGTGCTCAGGAACACAATGTGTCTTGGAAAGGAGAGAAATTTGATTACCTTCTAAATCTGTTGTCTCCAGTGGGAATGATTCATTGATGCCAGTAAACACAACAGCAAGGAATCCACCATATTAACACAGACATTTTTCATTTATTGATTTCATGAAACAAATACTAAGCAAGGCATGCAATTGCCAGACAAGGAAAATACATTGTTATTAATGGATGTAAGGAAACACTCTTGGGAGAAAAATGGCAGTAGGTTGAACAGAGAAGTGTGCAGATGTTAGAGCAAAGTTCTGCCACCCAGAGATCATCTTTTCACCACATGTTTGCACAGCTTCTAGCTCAGTGGGAGTCTTGATCTATGACTTTTCCCCCTAAGCTGCAATCCTTATAGCAGTGCTAACAACATATGTCATCTGGAAATTAGTCTCTGGCTCTCAGCAGTATAGTAGATAATCACATGTAGTATCTTCTTATCCTGTGCTTCAAATATCCTCCAGTAAGTTACATTAACAGTAGACTTCGTTCCCTTGCTGGAGGCTGTGAGCCAAAAGACAAAAGGAATTAAGAAAATAAAGCATGCATAAACAAAAAAAGCAAAAAAAATCATTATGTTCCCTAAGACTTCTATGCTTCAGAAGGACCAAAGGCCACATGGTTTATTAAAGATGATTCTGAATTATGCAGTAAAAACTGCAACATAAAGTCAACCAAAACATAGTTCACTTGATGAGGCAGTTGCACACAAGTATTTGTCCACAACTTTTTCTGGCTGTTTTTTCTTACCATTCATGCTATAAGCACATGTGTGCACACAGTTTCAAGTAGAAGAGTGCTCTTACTGAATTCAATAGTATGCTTAAATTCACATGTATACCTTAAGGGTTTTGCTGGACACAGATCTTGGGTTTCCCCCTAAAAAGAACACCATCTTCTCCTTTTAACCAGTGCTTTCTTTAAAAACGAGGTCAGCATCAGATGCTGATCTCCAATGCAGCTGAAACTCCTTCATATGTTGCACTGGAAATTCAAGCAATTTATACACCAGTTCTATATGAAGAATCTCTCAGCATCAGCAGTATAATCCAAAATTAGCTTGTATTTCTTCCAAGAATATAATTGTCACACCTACTGTTTAATGTCAGCTTAAGCAGCAGAACAATCTGAAGGGGAAAGAAATGCCTTCACTTACATTAGTCTTAGCCTAGTTTTTAAGTATCTGCTTTCTAATTACTAGAATCATCTGCTAAGAAATGATGGCATGTTCAACACTGCCCAAAACACTTATGAAAACTTAGTCCCTACCCAGCAGTGCCTTCGAGCGAAACAAGCTGCAAAATCCATTGGAAGACTTGTGATGTTTTTATCTCTGAGCACAGCCATTTTTCTGTATCACTTCAGCATCAAACACTGACAGCTCTTGGGCTTTTTGTTCACTTAAGACAGGACCATCCACCTTCTGGCTCTTCCTCTGCTGTGCTGCACTTGGGGTAGTTGGTAACGGAGGGACCACCAAGAAAGACAGTCCTTGAGCTCACTGGCACGAGGGGCTGTGATCCTCATGGGCTTTGTTTGGGCAGCAGAGGTGGGACACCCATCTTTGGGGGTGGTTGCAGAGGCATCTCTCATTGTTTGGCCTCACATTTGGTCATCGAAGCTGTCTGCATCTAGCCCACAAATCCCTCTTGTCTTTCTTTCCTGTGGTCAGAACCCACAAAATAAATACAGTTAAGTAAATAAAAAGCTTGATAAATAGATATTCAATAAATAAAGAAGACATAAATAAATAAATGTGTCAAATAAATAAAGCTAAAAAAAAGAAAGCACTAGAACGTCATTCTGTTTAAAAGCAGCTCTGACCTATTAGTAGCTCCATTTCAGGGCAGAAGCCACATCCTAAGCAAGAGTTGGAGTCTGATAGTTTTAATCGTGTTACTGTATCTGTTGTCCTGTTCCTGTCACTAGCTGCCAAGGGGATGCCAGAATAAAATAGAGCTTGACTGTTCCCATAGCTCTGTCTTCAGTGAGCAAAAAGAAAAGAATGCATACAAGAGTAAACGTACATCTATGTCTTCTATCATCTCCTGTCTTGCATGATTTTTCCCCTATTGTCACAAGCAAGTTATGACTTACGACAATAAGACAGATAGACGCGTGTCTGTCTCACACATGAGAAAAACAAGTAAGTGCTGGATATGTAATTTTTTCCCATGTTTTTTTCAGCACTGTGTCGTGGTTTAACCCTGGTCGGCAACTAAGCACCACACAGCCACTCACTTACCCTCCCCCTCTCCAGTGGGATGGGGGAGAGAATCTGAAAAAAAAGAAGTAAAACCCGTGGGTTGAGATAAAGGCAGTTTAACAGGACAGCAGAGGAAGAGAAAATAATAATAACGGTAAAAATATATACAAAACAAGTGATGCACAATGCAATTGCTCACCACCCGCTCACCGATGCCCAGCTCGTCCCTGAGCAGCGACCGCTGCCCCCCGGCTAACTTCCCCCAGTTTCTATACTGAGCGTGACGCCATAGGGTATGGAATAGCCCTTTGGCCAGGTTGGGTCAGCTGTCCTGGCTGTGCCCCCTCCCAGCTCCTTGTGCCCCTGGCAGAGCATGGGAAGCTGAAAAGTCCTTGACTAGTGTCAGCACTACTGAGCAACAACTAAAACATCAGCGTGTTATCAGCATTGTTCTCATCCTAAATCCAAAACACAGCACTATACCAGCTACTAGGAAGAAAATTAACTCTTTCTCAGCTGAAACCAGGACACTCTGACATGGCCAGAGGATATAGGGTTGTCCTTAGGCAGTGCTTTCTGTGTTTGGAAAGTGGCTATATTGGTCCCCAGTCCCAGCTGGTAAAAAGAAAGAAAAATGTGAAAAACACAATTCAGCATGCACTGAAGACTCCAGACCCAGTATTGGGTTATTTTTTGTTCAAGGTTTGAATTCTTCTAATACAGTGCCTGTGTGTGTGTGTGTGTGTGTGTGTGTGGTTTGGCTTCAATATTTCCTGAAGGAATGTGTCCGCACAGCTAAACAAAATACCTCCCTGGGGGCAGCTTGTGCTTTACAGTTGCTGCAGCACAGAGAGAAAATCTGATTTTACATAAACCAAAATGGAGTACATCCTGCCAGGCTATGAGAAAATCTTCATGCTTGACATCATTAATGGTCAAATTATAACATCAAAAAATAATATTTTACTCCAGTGCATTTAGATCAGGAGCCTTGAAACTTTGCCTATCTCCTTGGGAAAAGAATGGGAGATAAATACATGAAAATAATCAATACTTTCTAGCTATAAAAGGACTAAGACTAGGCACCTTTTCCAAACTGTTCTTTAAACATGTTCCACATGCTTTGTAAGCCGCTGTGTTTTCCCCTGAGGCTTGGTCTGTTAACAAAGATGTGTATTAAATAC
Source organism: Scopus umbretta (assembly GCA_013400535.1). Lineage (NCBI taxonomy): Eukaryota > Metazoa > Chordata > Aves > Pelecaniformes > Scopidae > Scopus > Scopus umbretta. The sequence continues at coordinate 11,940 of VZTL01025598.1, forward strand.
AGATGAACATAAAGATCAGCTCAGAGCTTTTCCTCATGCTTGCAAATGCTGATTCCTCCACAGGGCTACTCAGGCCTGACACCAGGTCTCTCTCAGTGAGGACTCAGCATCCTCAGAGAGCAACAAATACATTTAGCCTTTTCCTAGCAAGTTCAACACTTGATAGCAAGGTTTAGAAAATGCATCTCACTAAAGATATTTTTTTGTTCCTACTCCTATCAAAGAATAAAGCTAAACAGAGCTGGTTTATTGGCATCAAGAACCAACGCTCTGTGTTTGGAAATGTAACCCTTCTTTGAAAAGTATGTGTAAAGCAGAATCAAAGAGTCTGCTTTGATCACTTTGATACTTTCCTGAATGTTGTTCAGTTTCTTTGACTCTTTTTGCTCCATTTCTCTTTGGTGTCAGACAGAAAATGGTGTGGACAATGCTATCATTCTCTGCCTGGTGCATTGTTTTATTACAGAGCTCATGTACCTAAATTATGCAATAGAAAGAATTGAAACTGTGTCTTTTTGACATGAACAAAGTTGATGCCAACCTTTTTTGTTAGTGTACAATTAATGAATAAAATGGGTTGATGTTCTGAGTGCGGTTCGTAGTGTGGCAGCTGCTGTGGCTGCCTGTACATGAGCTTTTCACATTCCCCACAAGCAAACCCAGCCTTTCTGAGAGCGCCGCATAGCTGCATAGTACTGTTTGCACAGCAGATTTAATGCTGTCTTCGGACTAGGGTCTAGTGGGGCAACTGTACTTCTCTGGCCAGTGCATTACCACATCCTTCACTGGGCTAGACTCCAAGACCTCCAGCCTCTATTTCAGGCAGCTGTGGGCTCTCTCCTAGAAAGCCACGGACCATCGCTCTATGCCTCTGCAGCTTCAGTTCTCAGATCAGACAAAGCAGTGGCTACTGGTCAGCAACCAAGGCAGTGCCCAATCCAAAGGGCAGCACAGAAGCAGAGTTCCTAGCTTGCCTGGGCTCTGCAGTTCTTGTGTGCTTGGATTTCTACTTTGTGCAACTGAGGTGTATATGAGTAGAGAGGTTATCTACAGGACCACCTCCCTTTCCACCCCTATTACAGAACTTCCCAGTAACAACTATGGGAAAATGGGCTGTGAATAAGGGAGGCTGCGATGGAGCTGGAGTGCCCTGAACCACATTGCTGACAGTGGGCTTTGCCAGGAGAGCAGGACAAGGACCCAGCTGTTGGAAAAGTAACTGGGGTGACAAGGAAAGGGAGGTAGAAGGGAAAAATGCCCACATTGTCCCACCTCTCCTGCTCACTGAATATTCTCACTGTTCTTTCTGCACCCTATGCAGTCTGAATTCACCCTCCTCAACTGTGGGTAACCAAAAGTGTATGTAATATGCCAGATGAGCAGATCCCCATTTTTACACCCGTGTCAATATCTCCTTGTCCCTGCTGGCTGTAATTTTTCTGACATACCCTAAGATTACATTCACTTTTTTCATGGCAGTTCTGACTAGTGACTAATATTTATGCCATGATTAATGAGAAAATATGTAGTAATAAACTTAGCAATTTTTTTTCGATCTTCTATCACTGCTGTATAATGAGCTTTCACATTACTGTAAAAATACTATGCAAAACCTTATAGCCAAACACATAATACTACTGGATTTAATTATTTCCATTAATCCAGTCTCTAGTGATCTTTATTTCTTTAGGCTATTCTGATCTTCTCTGTTGATACTGGTCCTACACTTTTTTTTTTAAGTTATGTCAGTGGAAGGGTATATGGTAATACTTGTCACAAAGATAGATCATGATTAATATAGTAAAGGTAATGCTTCCAGGAAGTCATTATTTCATACAGACTGCTTGGTTATAAGGTAGACGATGAATATATTAACTCTGGATAATTTAAGGTAAACAGATGGGGTTTTCCTTTAGTATTTACCCAAGATTATTGGGGAATTGGGCAGACGCTTTCCCTCTTATGCACTCACACATGCTTTTAGCCTTTTTGGGCTATTTGTTTGAGGAACAATGTTTTAACAAAGAACATTTAAATTGCCTCTGCAAGCTTTAGCATGGCTTTACTCTTGTGTACTCTATGTATATGTATATCAGAACCACACTTTACATTTCAAAAGCAACACCCTTCTCACACTTTTTTGAAGGCTGCTTATTTCAAGAGGGTGTCTCATTTGCAAGGGTAGCCTCAGCTCTCAGCAAGAGAGATCACTGCAGTGACTCACTAGCTCTCATTGCTGGTAAGATTGCTTTTTGCCCCAAATGCAGTTTGCCTGGCTTTCAGCTTGGGAAACTTCTTTAAATTCACCAGTGACTTTGCCAGCTAGACAACGACAGCATCAGAGTGTGAATCACACCATTTCAATGGGCTGATTGTGAAATAAATATGAACAGGAACAGCAGGGGGTGGCTTTTCTTTAGCAGTCACAGTTTCCTTTTCACTATATGCCCTTAAAATGCCCAGGCAGCCTATTAGCGGAGGGGAAGATTGATAGAATTGCATTTACATTTTAAATCGAGCCAAGTTCTCACTTCCCTAGCCACAACCCTTCTAAAACATGAAACAAACAAACAAACAAAACAAAACAAAACAAGCAAAGCTGCAGCCAAATAGAAAGGAAGAAAATAAATGTTCATTTGATTAGTCTTCTAATGGAAATTAGCTTAATGGTCCAAAATTAAAAGTGTAGACGTTAAAGAGCTTGGCTTGCTCTACACATGAAAGGCATAACGCTGCAACTGGGGTGATTCTCTACTCAAAATGTTTCTTTTCATGCCATCCCCCAGTGCTTTCCTCAGTACATTACCCAGCTATAATGTTCTCTCAGTTTTATATCATTATTTCTCTTTCTTTTGGGGAATATCTATAAGGCTAAAACAAAACTTTATAAAACCATGAAAGAAAGTAGACACACTGTTGTCAAGAAAGACCCTCAAGCCACCCTTGGATCTGACTCACCTTCCACCCAGCCGGTGACCATGAACACCCATCCCTCCCCTGGCACTGCCTGCCCTGGGGACCCCATGCCAAGGTGGGCTGGGTTAGCGTGCTGCTGGGCACTCTCTGGGAAGCTGCCTGAGAACCAGCCATGCAGGCAGGAGGGGCCCGTTTGGTACCTCATCCTTGCAGATGTTCTCAAAACTACCTGTTGAACACTGCCTACACCTAGCCAGACGGATGGGGCAACACTGCTTCTGCTCTGCTTCTGCTGGGATGGCAGGGCAACCTCCTGGTGTAGACAAGACCCTGCTGCAAGCTACGGTCTTATTACTATAGAGAGCTATCATGCATGTATGCAGCTACATTTTACCTATCTTCAACTAATTCTTTTCTTAGTCACCCAACTTAAACAAATACAAACTAAAACCACACTTGTAGGGATGCTTAGTCATCTGGGAATTCATTACACGTGGTTCAGAAGCAGAAGGAGATTCTTTTTCCTTTTTTATTTTTATCAAAAGGATTTAAACCAGAAAAGTTGCAATGAAGATGAAATTCAGATGTAAATGACAATTACATCTGAAACGCTGTCCGGTATTGACATCAATTTCTGATGTGCTCAGATATTTTTTTTTCTTTGTTTCAAGGCAAGTTGACAGAAATATAATATAATTATTAAGTTTATTAATTTTCTTAAACAGAATTACTCCACTTGTTTTCATCACTTCTGGATTTTACCTAGTAGGGCACATCATCAACTATTCCACCCTATTATATACATTTTTGTTCCATAGACAAGGTACTTGTCACACTGTTCACTTTTAGGGCACTGGCAAAGACAGCTTTGAACCTGTATTGTATCTCCAAAAGACAGGACTCCAAAATGTAAAGCCCTCTGTGAGAAACAAGAAATAAGGCATTTGATTTACTCTTGCTTTGGCTTCAGGGCTTTTGTGCTATTGAGGCCAATGAACTGAACACAAGTTTTAATCTAGAGTGAGAATGTGGATCTGCAGGAGTTTGTGACTTGTATCATTGATTTCAGTGATGGCAGGATTTCTTCCACTACTCTTAAATATAAAATGTGGAAAGCAGTGTAGAGAAAAGAAAGTAGAACTATGGAGACGTGACGTATTACATGGACCTGCACTTTACCTTCTCAGCCAGCTGAGATGAGAAATTTTTTTACCTAGTGGTTGTGCTAGCCTGCTGGAAGGACTGTTGTTTCTATCTAGAAATATACACAGCAACATAAGCTTTGACGTTTGCAGGTTTCTAGGCAAGAATAAATAGAAAACTGTGCCTGCTAGCATGCTAAGCAGCTACTAAAAAGCTCCTGTTGCAGCTATGAAAAAGCTCCTGGTACAGCAGAGAAGTCACTTTGGATTCCAGTTTGGCTTGGACGGGATTGTTATACAGAGCTCAGTCTCATCCATTTATTTTCTTTTAGTGACATAATGCTTCTGAAAGGTGCGGGAATACCAGTCCTAGAAAATTAAGTCCCTCATCTTCTTGCAGATTAACCACAGCATAGACAAGAGCTCCTTGGAGGGACAAACTCTGAGAGCAGATAGCCCAGACCTCGCGTTTTTTCAGCCCTTGAATTCCCCAGTGGGCTTGTATCAGGGACAAATTTGGTAGATGTAGATGAATACATTTATTTGTATCACCTCTGATACATTCCTTGCTGGCTGACATCATTTTTCATCGGGAGTGTAATTAGGGAGGGTGGGAAGCTGTCCAGCAATGATGAGACCTGGAGCTATCTGCCACATTTGCATGTGCGTGTGGAGAGAGAGGGGGAGCAAGGGCAAGGGGAGGGCAGGAAAGCGTGAATAACTTGCTTTTACTGCTGAGCACTGGTCTAAACCCGAACAAGGCTCTCTCCCCAAAACCTTGTTATTGAGGCCCTGGCTTCAGTGTTAATACAGAATGGTATTACCTCAAGATAACTCACACACGTGAGCGGTCTCAAAACCCAGGTGGAGCACAGACAAGGCACTTGTGTGCTAATGGGAGGAAAGAAGGCAGCTCTGCCCATGCCCGTGGCCGGCCAGGGAGCCAGACTGAAAGCACCCTGTTATTTCAGCGGAGAGGTCTGCGAGTTACTCTAAAGTAAAATTGCCTTTTTCTTAGCAAGGCAGTGAAGGCTTAAGACTCTAAATCCTGCATTACTTGAATCAATAAGCCTTGCAGTCACTGAAAAGGGTGTCACTGACAGGGCTAAAACCGCGTAATCTCCTGTCTCCCTGGTGTTGATGGCTGCATTCCCACAGCATCCATGGGAAATACCATTATCCCCATTATACAAACAGCCAAAATACAGACAAGCCAGTCTACATTTGCACCGTAGCAACAGACGTTCATGCGGACATCTCCAAGCTGTCCTGGACACTGCCATCACGCTTAGCCCCATATACCCCAGGGGATGGAGCAGCCTGCTGCCTGAGCCCCTGCCCTTCTGCAGAGGCAGATTGGACACACCGACCATGGAGACGGCTGGTAAGCACATCCTGTGTCAATGATTTGGTCTCTGGTCCGAGGCAGCACAAGGAAATTATTCCTGTTGCCCACCCCTGCTAGGCTGTCCTATCTCTGTCCTGGACCACAGGATTCCCAATTTCCATATGTTTTCCACAGGAAAAGTGCCCAGTGCCAGGTTCATGCTGGCAAGTCCTTCAGATTTCAGAACATCTCATTTCTTTTTCTAACCCAGATGGTTTAGCTGCTTCTATAACCATTTTATCTAAGAACAAGCTTTTGAGCAGTAACATCTGTTTCCTCAACGTATATGTAAATTTTTAAAAATAACAACAGTAGTGTAGAAAAAAGAAGTCCATGCTACTGAGTAAGCAAAGAGGGCTTTTGCTTAACTCTCATGGGGAAATGGCATTGCAACACCAGCCTGGTGACTGCCCTGGGGTCCTGCCTGCCTTGTCCATTGCCCACAGCTTGGTCAAGCCATGCATATCACCAGCAGAGACTTACTGTTAGCGTGAAAGAGAAAAGGAGACACCTGTGATTACCCCAGCTTCAAATGCAGGCACACTGTGCTGCCGTACCCAGCTTCCCTTCTGTACTGGGGCAGCTGGCAGCATTGTGCACCAGCACCCCTGAGACTCAGAGCAGTGTGTAAGGCTGCACAACGCCTATCCCAAAATTCAGTGCTGATGTCTACAAAAAGGCTCAACAATGAGCACTGTTGCACAGCAAGGAAAAACACAACAAACAGATAAGACCTTAATCAAAATGCCAGGGTTCCCAAAAAGCCTTGTGCTGAGACTGAAGCTTGCAGGGCAGTTTAGCTCTGCTCTGAAGCAAGAAGTGGCACCTTTGCCACAACAGCCAGCTGAGTCACAGGGCTTTGAATTGCTTCTTAAATACACAAGGCTTTCTCTGTAAAGCAATGTTTTATTTTTCTTTTCCTATTTTTCAATATAATCAGAAGCTTATTTCATGAGGTGTCTCATGGCAGCCCCCACTATTTTAAAGTAAACATTTTCATTAAACAAGTGGATTTTGGTATTAGGAAGTCAGCAACTTGAAAGGGCTTTTGTCAAAAGTTGGTGGAGGCCCTGGTAGATTATTCAAACATGGGAGGAATTTCTGCCTGCATAGTGAGTCCTTTGACTTTTAGAAAAATATTATTGTTTGAGTTTTCAGTAACTTGGAAGCAAAAGGACAACATAGCTCAATTTTTTTAAAAAAAATTATATACACAGTTATGTCATGATAGGCTTCTAAGTTTCCTCTCAGCCCATGTGTCTGCTTTTGCTGTGGAATATTCCTTATAAAAGAGTAAATAAATGCACTGTAAATAGCACTCGGGGCTCTAGTGACATCATCAGCCTCAAGAGCTGATGCAGAACTCAGGTAGTGTGTGTCCTGAGCCTTCAGAGCCTTCGTATGCTCACTGAATTGAGGAGAGGGGTAAAGATGTGTCCATGGCAGAGAGGTCCATGTCATGATGATCATCACAAATATGGTGGTACTGATTGACTCCTGCTGTGCTCCCTTCTAATGCCAGCCTGAGCGTTGTCCCACAGACTGGAAGGGCTGTAAATAGAAGCTTCTCCATATATGCAATCCTTAGGCAAGTTTTGACTCTAACATATTTTGATCTTTGCCCCTTCCCCTCCTGTAGCTCTAAAGAATATTTCCAAGTCCATTTCAAATATTGCCTCTAAGATACTATTAGCCTTTGTGAAGAACAGCTTGTGTCTCCCTGTTAAAGACCTTCTCTGCCCAAGGCAGGGTATGGACCTGAATTAATAAGTGGCTTTGCATAAGTGACTGGAGAAAAGCAGTCACTGAAAAAAGAGTCTGGCGTTTCATGGCCTTCAGTAACTGTGTATCTGGTTCAGAGTTGTGCCAGGTGCCTTAGACTGAAAGGAGTCCCAGTGTCTGGTGTCACTAGCAAGGTCTCCTGAAGTCACCAGTGAGCCTCTTATAGAAAAAGAAGTTATTTGCTCGTATCTGGACCGTAAATTGAATGTACTCAGAGCTCAAGGATAATCTTGCTGATGAGCTACAAATAGAAAATAACTGAGAAAAGGGTATTTGTCTTTTTGAACTGAGTTGCATATTCTGCATGCTGAGATGTGCAAAAGTGCTGATGAGGTAGCAGACATTGGAAAATATCCATTTGGGTCAGAGTCAACTATGCATGCAATCTGGCCCAGGGAGAAGATTTAGGTAAGGAAATTAAATGTCGGACCTTCCTTTTTTTCCAGAAAAAAGAAACTCTTTTTTCCTAGTATTTCTGAGGGTAGCTCATTTTTTTAACTGTTTGAGTAGACATGCATCAAAGGTGGCTTTTCTTGAGTTAGTTTATATGAGATCAAAGAGAAACCACAAGGCAGGAATACTGCAGCTGAACAAAAACTTCAGAGCAAATTACTTTAGCAATTTTGTCCCTTTACAAAGCAGAGTTACTTTTTTTATTTGGATAAATGTTTTTGTGAGGCCTGGATCCAGCCTTTGCTTTGCTCTCTGGGCCAAGAAGAGCTTCATCGCTCAGCAAGTCATTGCATTTCCCTGCTCTGCAGAAGAAACTTGATGGGTTGATCATTTCCCATGCCTGTCGGTGGCTTATGCCAGGCTCCCTCAGATGTGACCACTGGGTGAGGCTTTTGTGGCATGGGGCTTTCACCCAACTTGGGAGACAGGGTATTGTGTTAGGCTATAGGAAGCCACATGCTTGCCTCTCTCATCCTCGGCAACCAATATGTAGCTCAGTTCATAATGTAATTCCAAATCTGTGTTGGCATCTTTAACATTATCCCATCCTAAAGAGAGAGATATTTTTAAATAGTTTTCAGCTGCCTGAATATGGCCAGGACACAGGACTTGGAGAGTTGTTTTGCTGTCTGTTTCATGCCAGACAAAGGGTGGCCATGAGGCCATGTTTGTCACAGTCACTTTGACATCTATCTTTTAGAACATGATCCATAATATTTAATTGTAGTTTGAAATTGAGTCATCACTGTAAGCTTAATATAGTAAAATACCAAGAAAGAGAATGTTGCTTGCAGTTTGGGGAAAAAAAAAAAAAAGGAAATGCTTCATTTTGAAGCCATCCTTAGCAGCATCTGGGTTTGTGACTTCTTGTACTGGGAGAGCATTTATGCTCTTCAGAAGACTGCTTTTCTGGCAGAGTAACTACATTTTAGCAGCTTGCCAAGTGAGAATGTGATAGAAGGGTAATATTTCACTCCTACCTTCAGCTACCCTTTACAGTAATGAGATGGTGATTAAGGGTCTCTTTCTTTACCGGGAAGGCTCAGAGTAAGTAGCATCCTTTCTTTGGACATGCACTCGGTAGCTGTGTTTAGATCTATGATCCAGCTGCTTGGGGCCATCTCAGAATGTTTCCTGTCTTTGTCTGGCCTCTTCATCCACTTGTCTAGGCAACTCCCTTTCCTGAAAATAAGACCGAGCAGCCCATTCTCCAAGGCCAGTCCTAAATTTCCCACAGCCAGGACTCCCAACTTTTCTTTCCTCTCTGAGTACCTACCACTTTAACCTTCAGGAGCACATGGTGTTACTAAACCAATCATTCTTTATGAAAGCAAAGAAATGTATAACAAGACAGTAGTATGCAGCTCTCTTTCCCTGTTTCCTCCACGTGTTTTGGTGGATTTAAGTCAGAGTTCTCTGCAACATACAGAATACTTCTTTTTCCCCAAATCTAGTTTTCAAAACTCTGATTTTCTCTCTAAAATGGCAGGTGGAAAGCTCCTTTCTTTTACAGGTGTTCAGTCATTTCCCCTTCTCCCACTTTCAGATGAAACTTCCTGGTCTAATGCAATGCCAGGGGATTGCAGTACTTCATCAGATACTTTACTATTTTGATTAATACCTATCTAGAATCTGAATTTGAAAGGGGGAATGAGAGGATAACTTGTGAAATAACCATTTCTTCGTTCAAGGGTACCTTCTTTTTACAGGACAACTAACATGTAAGAACAACATATGTTCAGCCTCACGCCTGCATCCCAGCATCTGGATTTCTGAGCTCCATCTGGCATCTAATAAAAGAACAGAGCCTCATAAATTCAACTCAGAAACCAAAATAGTTTTATACATTTATGACAGCCATATAGAGATGTATGCATTGAATTTGAGAACACAAATGTGTAAATACACAGGTCTCCCCAAGCAGCCATAACAAGCACTATTGTTTTGATTAAGAAACTGTGAGCATCTGCACAGGTTAAAAGAGAAAATGATACTAGACCTGGAAGGTTTCCTTTATAGCGGTAAACTTTCAGACCTGCTAAGGATGATAAGCAAGTCTGATTGACACCGCGAACATATGACACCAGTCCTGGAAGCATTTCTCTCTATTTGTAGCCTATGCGGTCCCACAGCTGTACATTACATTCTCAAGAAAGAGGCATATGTGTTGAAGTTCATTCAGCATCAGGGCCTATGGTACTTCGGTAACCCTGTGCTGTTTCGTACATGTATTTCTTTTGCTTGAGATGCTCACGAGGTTGTTTTCTTTCTGGAATGAAAAGTGCCAGAAGTGTTTGTTTTTGTTACCCTCATTCCCTCCTTTCCCTGCTCCGGGCAGGAAAGCACTAGCAGCTCTGACTCATAGGTTGGCAGGAAATTTAAACCAGCAGCAAGCTGCTGCTGGGACCACCCCCAGACTTTTTTTTCCCCATCGATGCAGGAGGCTATTTAATTGGGGACTGACTTGTCAAACTTACTCATTGACGCTTACCAGTAGCTGCCTAACCACTAACGGTGGGTTTTTTCCTCCCTTCCTCCTCCTTTGGACAAGCTCCCCATGATGAAGATGCTGCTGAGCTTGATTGCTCTGCTTTCTGCTGCCCTGTTAGCCAATGCAGCCCCTCCAACTTGCTACTCAAGGGTGTTGTCTCTGAGCAAAGAAATCACGGAAGCCTTTAAGGAGTTACAGACCTCCAAAGCTGAGGTGAGTCTACCGAAAAACTGCTTATGTAAAAACGTTGTGGGTTGCTTGCTTTTGACACGTTTCTCTCTAAACAAAATTGTAATGGGTCTTTCTTCTTTCCTGCAGGATTCATGTGTGGAGATGCTGCCCAGGCTGTACTTGGACATACATGTAAGTTTTCACACTTCTTTCTTACTGCTCTGCAGTAAAAGCAGCTAATGGAAAGAGAGGATAACTCTTAAGATTGTACCCCTGAAGAGTGGTTTGAAATGAGTTTTTAAAAGCTAAATTAGCCAGAGAGATGAGTGAAAAAAAAAAAACCAAACTCATTTTGAACCTTATTAAAATCCCTATGGAACTTAGGAGATTTTACTTGTTTAAAAATTCAAAAATGAGGAAATCAATAATTTGAAGTGATTACGATTTGATCATTATTAATTGATTGTGACAGAGCCTTTTCAGAAGTTAAATATGTGCAACAAAACTTTGAATAGTAGTTTAAAAGAAGAAATGCAGAATCAACTTTCTTCGCTTGATAAATCTACTTCATTTTATATCATGAGTGGCTTCTGGCTCTGCAGTTTTAATAAAAAGAAGCACAGGAATACCTTGCTGGCTTTTCCTGTTTTACATAGCCGCTTGTTGAATCCAGAAAGAAAAAGGATGCCTGAGGATATGCAAGTGTGATACTGAGAAAAGACAGCAGTAGTCATCTCCCAGCAAAGACAAAATAGCCTACTGCACACATACGTCATGTCATAGCATTCTGCTCTGGGGTATACAATATATTTTGCTTCTTTTCCCAGTGCTTAACTGAGTAACTAAAAAGTAGAAAATATCAGACAAACCAAGAGATATCTGACACATTTTGACAGAGGCAACTGCACAGTGAAGTCTTGCAAGTCAGGACCCTCTAGATCCCAATTCCAGAGTTGCCAGTGCCTTGCTTCATTGCAAAGACCAAGCAATGTGAGTCCAGTGCCTCAATTTCCCTTGCTTTAAAGCAAGAGCTGGTATATTTATTTATCTGCTTTACAAGCACATTGTGAAATTAATGTTGGCTGTGCTTTATTTTGATAACGCAAAGTCTGAGGTAAAAATTACTCTGAAAAAATTCTGCCTGGCATCCACAGAATTATCTATTGTACAGGAACAGAGGAATCATGTCTGTGAGATCTTGATAATCTGTTCACCAGCTAAATCAGGTGCTCTCTTGAGAGGAAGACAGTGCACCTGTTCTGTAGGTAACTCCACCAACTACAGGAGTAGATTTGATCGTATCAGCACTGCTGCCTTCTAAAGCATGCGAGAAATAAGCTGGCAGAACAAAACTGTGTCAATGCACTTTTCCAAGCACTTATTTGGACCAAACATCTTTGTCACGAAATATTGATGGTGAATTTTCCTAACTGAAGGTTACATGTAAAACACATGCACAGAGGCAGGAATTCAAGGTTCCCACAGAGACAGTAAGAATTTTGTAAGTGGTGGATGAGAAACCTAAATCTGTGTTTGTGCAGGGTTACACATACCTCTTTTGTGTGCTTTGCAGAATTACTGTGTTTTGGCAAAACTCCGTGATTTTGTGGCCTACCCCAGATGTGAGAGAGTGCCTGAAGTGAGTGAGCTGAAGGAAAAAGCCCGGAGCCTGTACACCATCATGATCTCCTACTGCAGAAGGGTAGGTCAAGATGCACCCATAGGGACATAGTCTCTGCTTTTAGACCCCTCTGTCTCCACCCTATCCCCTGAAGCAAAACTGGATCAGGGTCTGAGCTTCTCAACATTGTGCTATTTTCTGCCTTTCTCCTTGTAAATGTTAGCCTTCTCTTTTGTTTCTCCAGGACCTGGTGTTCCTCACTGATGACTGTAACGCTCTGGAAAATCCTATTCTGGCTCCCATTGAGCCCTCCATCATTGACAGATGAAATGGAGTCAACCCAAAAGTTGTACCTGGGAAATTTTCAAGGAGACTTAAGAGTCAAAATGTGTATACATGGTCAACTACCATGTTAACAACAAAGACCTTTTTCAAGCACACTAGCAATATTATCTTAGACCTACCCATTTTTCTCAGCCTTGGCAGGAAATGAACTGCATGCCTTGCATACCTACTGAGCTGCTAGGGAAACGACGGTTAGAGAGCATTTTTTCATTTGGCAAGGTATGATATTTTAGCTTAGCCAAATGTATAAAGTATGTTTTGTTTAAACATTGGATACTAATTTTTTTTACTCTTTTACGAATAACTAGATTCATGTTAAAAAAATACATTATGATCCATGTTCTTTCCTGACTTAACAGTTCTTTTATTAGATGGGCATGGAAAGGACCATATTTGTTTTTCTTAAAATGTTTGATAAGAGAAGTGTAACTCTGTAGTGGGAGATGTCTTTCTACCTGTATAGCTCATACATGTATGCTGATAGTTTTTGATGTCAGACTTGTAAGAATAGAGGGGAAAGTAACCTGTCTCTGTGGAAAATTAAATAAAAACAGCCTTCTAACCCAAGATGCTACCAGGTCTTTCAAGATCAACCCAAAAGTGTCATTAATTTACTTCTCACAGCCACCTGCAAGTTGTTTTTCACAGCATAAACCTTCTTTAGCTTTGTTTCCACAGCAATGCAAATTTTGCTGTGTCTGCATGATTTGACAATGTGTTAAGTTTCTACTAGGAGAATTTTTTCATACTGCAAACAATTTCTTTAATGAAATTAGTGGATTTTTCTTTTAAATACTGTTTCTATATTGTGAGAATGTAAGTTGTGAGGCAGTGGCTCAGCCTATTAAAGGTTTGGACAGATTGTTAAGACACAGGTCCATCCTTTATTGGATGCAGGGGGTAGAATATTACCACCAAGGATGAGGAAAAGGCTGAGGTACTTAATGCCTTCTTTGCCTCAGTCTTTAATAATCAGACCAGTTATCCCCAGGGTATTCATCCCCCTGAGCTGGAAGACAAGGATGGAGAGCAGGATAAACCCCATAATCCAGGAGGAAGCAGTTAATAACCTGCTATGCCACCAGGACACTTAAAGGTCTATGGGTCCAAGAGCAGTGAGGGAGATGATGGAGGAGCTTGCCAAGCCACTCTCCATCATTTATCAGCAGTCCTGGCTAACAGAGGAGGTCCCAGAGGACTGGAGGTTTGCCAGTGTGACACCCATCTACAAGAAGGGTCGGAAGGAGGATCCAGAGAAGTACAGGCCTGTCAGCCTGACCTCTGTGCAGGGAAGATTATGGAGCAGTTCATCTTGACTGCATTTAACAGGCACATGCAGGTCAAC
>VZTL01025599.1:4050-17669 GCA_013400535.1 Scopus umbretta
TTTCTCTCAACAAATCACCTCCTCTGCTGATACTGCACAGCAGTTTCTGCCAGCCTCTCCCCGACTAGTCCCCCGCAAGAGAGCTGGGGAGCTCTCCCTCCTAACCCATCTCCCCCCTTTGCAGTTTTTTCCTTCCTGTTTTCCCACACCAGTGTTGGGGATATCAGCTTTACCCTGACAAACGAGAACCCTGGGAGGCCAAGGCAGTCATGGACATGCTCCTGGTGATGGGCACTGTGTCTGGAAAAAGAAGAATTTGCCCAGCAGAACTGTGTAAGTGTCATTGAAGACAAAATAAAATGCCAAAAGAGCTGTCAAGGTCAAAACAACACATGGACCAGCCTAGAAGCACACAAGCCACTTCAGGAACTCTAGAGCTCCTTTGTTCCTAGATAAAGGCAAAGTTAGCACCACCTCACTTTAATAAGCCTACACTTAATCAGATGGCAAGCACTAATGACCACACCAGAACAATGTTTATCCTTTAGGCTAGCAACATCCGAGAAGGCTAATACCTCTTTGCATTCAATTTTGCCAAGCTACTGTATCCAATCAGTTTTAGGATAAATTGATTTGGTTTCAGCTTCTTGTGTATGGGAGGAGCACACAAATAAAAGAGATGTTCAACAAAATCTCGGAGCATCAGGTGCCCCTGAAATTTTTCAGAATAAAAAGTAAAATAAGAACAGAAATGATAAAGCTAATTCATTTCTCAGAAATAACAGTCTTGGTTAATTGTGCAAGATTGGTCTCTTTTCTCCAGGAAAGTAAGCTGTCATCAGATCCGATCTCTTGTGCTCTTTCAGACCCATAGGTAAGTGCACCTACCTCCAGAAGAGTGCTAGAAGTTTAGGTTACGTTTCGTGCTTTCCAAGACCAAAATTACATGGAATCATTTTCCCTTGACCCCTCTTTTTCCAACACGCTATTTTTACATTTTTGAAGAAACTGTGTATAATCATGATAAAAACATGTACTAATACCTATTCCTATAGGTATTTCAATTTGAGATTTTTAGTAAGACTGTGTGACATTTCCAAGGAAGAAAAGCACTGGCATTGGATTTAACAACTTCTTTTTCTACTTCCTGCATGAAGTATAATAGAAGATTTTAATTTCCTGGGGAAAAGAAATAAAAATCATTGTTGTCCTGTTGCTACTTAGACTGAGGTGAGCATTTGTTCTTCACACTAAAGAAAAAAAATGTATGGGGAGAAAAAGCCTGTGAGATTAACACATTTTATCAAAAACCACAACTGCCAACAGAACTTCTGATCAAAAAGCATCTCAGCAGTACAACACCCTTATTAGCTTTATTGACACCGTGACATTATTATTATCTGCAAAACACCAGTTAAGAAAGATTTTAATTATTTTTTCCCTGTAACAAAATAAAATCCATTTGTTCAAACAAGTCAAATTGAGCATTCAGGTCTTTACTTAGCAAAGCATTCAAGCACATTCCCATCTACTGCTCTTTACCTACAAATGCTTTTGCAGTAATGCTGTATCAGCCCATATCAGGCAACGTCTATTTCCCATAGCTACGTTTTGGATAAATGGCAGTACCCTGAGAGAGAAGCTCCTTTTAAATACAGCAGAGGGCACTTAAGTACCAACAAAACATCCAAATTTGGAGAAATACAGCCTCTGGCTGGTCAAGGGAACTTTCCAGAGACTATGAATCGCCAGGTCAAACAGCTAATGAAGTCAGCACTTCATTATCTGCTTTTCCAAAACAACCACCAAATCAGCAGAGGAACTTCAGGTGGCAGCTAGTAGAAGAAAATAAAGCTCATCTGGCACTCTTCAAATGAAGACTCCCGTTATTCCCAAAGCAGTCTTCATATAAGGTCAATTCAGCATTAATGTCAGCATATTCATATTTCACTCATTTCAGTCAATTCTGCCTGATATGTATCATTACCTCAGCATCCGCTAAGCACAACTTCTCTTGCTCCCACACATCTGCATGCGCTGTGGCGATGCTTTTTTCCAGGTGATTAAAAATAAAGTTAAAAATTCCTTTTGCCACAGCTGAGTCTCTTCGTCCTGCTCCAGACTATTCCTCCCTCTCTTCGTAAAAGTGTAACATGGATTCAACAGCAGTACTAGGCTGTAAACCTTATGCTCTGCCAGGCCCTGCCTCAGGCTCTGGTGGCTCAGAAGCTTACCGCCTTATAGAAGGCAGGATACTTGCTTCATTGCACAAAGCAGCTCTCTCCCCAAAGCTCTCCAGAACCCCGTCGTGAGCTGCAAGCTGACTATATCATGTGGCTCCAGGCGTCAGTACTTAAATGGAGCTGCCCTACCAAGAACGCTCCTCTCTGGAGCTGAGAGGCTGGCACAGCCCTGTGCAAAGCAGTAGTTTCCTCATCTGAACAAACACACAGGGAGTCCTGCTGAATTTGGAACCCTCCTCTTCCCCCATCCCACTTTTAACAGCAACTTCCCACCCTCTTTTCCAGAGGATACAAAGAAACTTGTTTTCTCAGGTCACCGCCGTTTCAACCCTACCCCAAACCCTCCCCAGCAGACCCACTGGTAAGAATTACTTATTATTACTGGGCAATATGTAACCATGGGTCTTTCAAGTATCTGACAAAAGCTGAAATATCCAAACATGAAGTTTGTGTGTCTTTTGTTTTCCTGTGTGGAAATGGCATGTATTTTCCCCCCTGACAGTAGTAAAAAGACTAGGCAAGAAAGAATGTCACGCGTTTTAACTAAAACTGTCTTATTCCAGTGCTCTGGCCACAAATGTGCTTACCGCCTTATCTCTAGACCTTATCGTGCTGACAAAAGTTTCCGTAACAGCCATAGGATACTCAATGGGAAGTATATGTTCTGAATGGCAGCAGCTTCTAAAGGGTTACTGAAAGGCCAAATCATCTTCTTCAAGTACTGACTTGGAAATAAAGGCCTGAACTGCGGGAAGAATCTGAAAAGGTGGAGAAGCTCTGGGAGTATCCAAGGCTGGGAGGACATGCGAAGAGATAACAGGGATATAGATAGAGAGAGGGGCCCCAGTTCAGACATACGCAGTCCTCTGGGCCTGTGCAGCTTGAGCCCTTTGGTTCCCTGGCAGGGAGGTATCACACCGCGGTACTGGCATTGGCTTAATTCAGATGTGTCACGTCAGGGCTACCAAAGAAAAGCACCAACTTACCGTAACGCCCCCCCCTGCCACACACACCCCTGTTCCCTCTCACTTGGGAAAAATAAGAGAACGCATCAATACAGAAATTAATTTGACAGTAACCTTGAGAGAGTTAGGGAAATTCTTTTGCTTGCCTAATGACTATAGAGGGACTTTTTGCACTGGGATTTCATGTAATCTAACTGTTTGCTATTTAAACAAAAAATAATCTTATAGAGCCTGCAACTACCTCAGACTGAGTCCCCTTGCAATTACAAAAGTGATTGTGTTTGAATAGCCGGCTTTCTCCTTCACTGCTCCTCTTCTCTCCACTCTGGTGACTTCTACAGGGAAATCATCTTTTGGACATCACGGTTAGCTGCTCCAGGAGTTACTGGACTGTCAAAAATTCAGTATTTCAGCCTTACTGCTAGTACTAGTAAGGGCAGAAGGGAAATGGACTGTTGCAAAGAAGCGCAGTTGTTTAGGTACCTTCGAGAGCCCTTATGAACGCTGGAAGAGTCTCCTTCTATCAGCACTCATAACTAGGAGTCACTTAACCTTTGACTGTCTCACACAATAAAACTCCATGATTTATTGGGTTGCGACTGTAGAAATAATTAAGCAAGACAGGGTAGGAAATAATAATTTACACTGGCATGTCTGCAATCCCAAGTTCTCGATGTGTTCTACAACCGTTAATGAAAAATACGCAAAAGACAATGGGTTATGTGTTTAAATATGATTAATGTTACAGTCCTTCCCGGTACAGAAATGTCATGGAGGGAGGGTGACACCATCAAAACTGAACAGAGAAAGGAGAATGCCTGGGGTAACAGAATGCACTTCTCTTGTTTTGCAGACGTTACTTGCTTAGTTTCACTTTAAACAGGAGCAAAAGGTATGAGGCTGTTATAATTTCATGCAAGCTTGCAAAGTTGAGTGTCTTTATAAAAAGAGCAATTATACACACACTTTAAGCACGAAGCAGCACAATAATTAAATGAGTAATTACCTTCCCACTTTTAAGCTGTCATGCAATTAAACTTAATTAAACATTCTCTATACTTCACTAATCTTATACAAACAGAAGAAGGTAAGAAAGGTGTGGTAAAGAAAGGGCATTTTGGCAGAAGGTTGAGCCTATTATTCTGCTTATTATAAGAAATAACACTGTACAGTTAGAGCTAGATTCTCGTGTAATTGCCTTGTTCCTAGTCAGAATATAACCTGGCCTGAGCTGCAAGACAAACAATACACTGAGACAATACAATACCGTTTAATTTTATGTGGCATTCTTAGTGTGTAACACTGCAAAATGCTCTTCGGAAAAGGCAATTTCAAGGAAAGGAAGAAACTGGCATTTTAGAGCAGAGGCAGTAAAGAATTCCATACAGAAAGGCCAGTGCAAAAGTAAAACAAAACCTTTAATGTAAACACAAGTCAGAGATTTCTCCTTTCCCCAGCAGAGGAACATTTGGAGAGACACAACAGAGGAAGGGCCAAAATAAGACCTGGGAATTTTGTTGACAGAGAGACAAGACAGCTATGGTGCAAGAACAATTGTGAATTTGCTCCTATTCTGGTCTGAAATTCAAATGGGCTTTGTAAGGGCACAGCCCACATACTTCTGCTAATTATTTATTCATTCACAGATAGGCTGCATCACATATACTATCTCTAGCTGCATGTTATTCTTATGTTAAGTGATAAAATTAAGACAAAAATAAATCCTTTCAAGTAACAAGAATTGCACCTTCCACCACTCCCCGAGACAAAGGCCAAAAAAGGTACCAGAACAGGTACAACTAGAAGCAAAGCCTGACCACACTTTCTCTGCAAATATAATGTTTCTTCACTCCAGGTGTCCTCAGATTCTGGCCCACCCTCATACCTACGTGTGTGCACATGCCTTGTTCCTCTTTTTCTCTTGTACTGAGTTCTGGTTCCAAGTGCTACAGAAGCGATTTGAGCACATCTCAGCAAAATGTAGGGAGATCATCAATTTTGCTATTTTCCACCCTCATTTCTTCCAGCATCCAGAGCAGTTCCACAGAACTGAAACCTGTCATTAATATTAGCAGAGGGGACTTAAACATGGGTTGAGCCTATCAGCACAATGATGGGACAAAAGCAGGATGCTTGAAGATAAACGCTGTTGTCAAACAGTGTTAGGTATCATTATGAAAATGAAGGAAGGGAAAGGAAAAAAAAAACAACAAACCCAAACCAGTACTGAGCAGCATTCCAAAACACAGAGTCTGACTGAATGCTGAGAAACCTGAAAAACAGATGAAAAATACTGCGCCACACACCCACCCCCTGCTGCCCCATACAAAGATATTTATTTATTTGCCATTGCCTGATGATAAACTGCAAGTGTGGTTAAAATGTATCAAGTAAAGTTTAAAATTATGTTTGGTTCTCACTCCACCTCCCACAGAAAAAGAAAAATTATAGTTTGATAAAGTCTAAAATACAAATTGTCATCCACATATTTGGACAAGAAAAGCTCAGGGACAACACGAAGCAAATGCTATTAGAGTGTGTTCCCCCACCACAAAAATCCAAATAAATATGCAAAAGTGAAAGATTGTCATCTGTTCCTCTTATTATCAACTTTAGTTCAAATCACAAGTAAGTGTATTTTCAGGATATCTAACAGCCAGAGTCTGTTTGCAGCATCCCAACACAACACCAATACACAACGCTACTTGTATTGCCTATGCATTTCCAAGATAAGTCACACAGAGAAAGAGCACTACTGAAGAAGGAAAGGTACATTAGAGCAGCAGAACCCGGAAAGACTTTAAAGCAACTCCTAGCCGCACAGGGTTTATCTCATTCCACTTTCAAAGCACCAAATTATTTCCGAATGACACTCCCTAGCACTGCCAGTATATATTAAAAAAAAANCTTTTTCACTTTTTTGCCCCTGCTTGTTTTGTTTCCACATTTTTCTGTTAGATTTGGTAACACTACCTTAACTCCTCCTGCTGCTTTCCGACACAGATCCAGCACAGCTCCTTCCAGCCCTACAAGTGTAACTATCATCTGCTACTGCGGAACTTTTTTCAGTCGGACAGCTTCCATATTACCTTATCTGCAGGAGAAAAAGAAATAGTCTAATGAAACTAACTTGCAGATAGGAACCCCCAATGCTGTGCTATGGAAAAGCATGGTGAAATAACCCACACCATTCTGCATTGCTTGTCATACCCAGCCCAACTCATATAAACTTAGTTTTAGCTTATCCAGAAAGGATGCAAGAGAGATTTTTTCCATGCCACAATTTCCTTTTTGCATGGTTTTCATGATGTTCCTGACATATTTTACTGCATATCTGCAAATAGGAGAAAAAAACACACTCCTCCTGGACTTACAGTGTGAAATGAGATTGAGGCACAGGCAACGCGGGGTTGTCTTTAATGCTGTGGGGGCCGCCACAGCGATGTGTTTAACTCTGTCGGGGTTGATACCCCTTATCTTGCTGGTAGGCGTTAAAAGTATGGTGGGACTTGTTATTTGCTGGGTTTCAAGGAGCACTTTGATTTATATCAGCAAAATTTGCACCACCACTGAAATACTCACACGATGAACAGTTGGAGCCTGCTCATAGGAGACTCAGCAGCAGGCCTCCCTCTCTGCAGTAGCTGTTTTCTCAGGATCGCTCAGAAGGCATAAGCAGGCTTCATTAAAGAAATCAATGTTTTTTGTCAGCTGGGCTCTCCATACTGGTTTTCCAAGAGGCACAGGAACTGTCATTGTGTGGTTAGGTTGTATAGCACAATTGTGGGTAAGCTAGAAGCAAAAAACATAGAAAAAGAGAGTTCAGGAGGAATCTAGAGCTCCTCTAGTGCAACCTCCCACTCAATGCAAGGTCCTCTAAGAGGTTAGCCAGCTGAGCTTGCTCTCAGGGTGACCTGTTCCCATATTTCACCACCCTTATGGTCAGTCTTTCTTTCCTAATATCTAATAAGAATTTCCCTTGTTGCAATTTGTCTCTGATGCCTTTCATCCTGTCGTTAAATGCCTCCAGGAAGACATTGGCTCTGTCCTTTGGTACACTCTCCCTGCCATTAGATTGCAGTATGATCTTCTCATAGCTTTCTCTTCTGCAGGCTGGAAAAACACAGCGTGCTCAGCCTCTCCTGCTCTAGCCACCAACCAACTTGATGGAAACTGGGCAGATGCTACAGGTAACCTCTGAGGATTACAGAACTCATGAAGAGAGCAGGATCTCTTTGAGGCACTGCTCACTCTTTACTGAGTATATCTCATAGCCTTTTCATCTGAAAACTTTTCTTAAGCCTCTCCAGCTTTCAGATCACAGAACCTTAGCTTCTTATGAAAAAACACTGTGCTTCTGGGTTGAGTTCATAGCAAGACAGACGGTGAGGGAAACAACCCACATTGCCACTTCCATCTTTAGGGTGTAACTGCCACTCCACCACAGTCTTGCCTCTAACGTGTCTCTTTTCCATTGCACATGTAAGCAAGCCCTTGGACTGTGCTGTCCTCATGAGAGCTCAACAGACAACCTCGGCTCTAATCACTAGCTGAAGACCTACAACAATACATTACCTGGAAAACCATTGCAGCTTCACAATTAACAACTGCACTAAACATTAAGTGAGAAAAGACACAGACATGGATACACCCTGCTTGAAACAGTCTCCCTGCCACATTAACACGTTGAAAAACAGAGTAATAAAGACTCCTTCTGGCTTCAGTCTGATGACGCGACATGAGTATAAGCTGTTCGCATAATCTTTGTTACTGCAATAATAAACATGAACCTGAAAATGAGAAAGGAAAAAAAAAAATCCACTCAGCTCAGAGACTACTTCTTGGCAATCAATGGACTCTAAATGACCTACAAAATTGTGGTATATAAGAGGTAGTCAGTCAAATTCTAAGAGAATTAGGTACTCCTAAGACAATTTAACTTTGGGTATTATTCCAATTTGCAGTCTAGTCAGTATCTTGCTAGATGTTCCTGCTAGTTTTTCTTAATTTCAGCATCCTTATGTCACTTCAAAAAGCCTTTTCTCTGTGTTTGATGATAACACCTTCCACATATTTGTACAAGTTTACCCTTGGCTCCTTTCAGTGTCACATACGTATATATCCCCTTGAGAATGAGCGCACACACACACACACACTTCGGACTCTTGTCCCCTCAAATCTATTTAATCTGTATGTTCTCAGGCAGATATAAAGTAGCTTCCCAGAAGTGCTTTGCAGGATTCTGGTCCCCAGTCTCTGCTGTGGCTCCATCCTTCAAGGTCTCCTCAGCTTTGTTTCCATTCCCTGAACTCCTTCCAATTTACTCACTCGCCACAGTCTAACAGTGGGGGGAAAAAAGGGGACTTTGGCTCTGCTTCAGATGCTTTTCTCTTAGAGCAGGTTCACTTAACACAATTGGTAGAAGGGGAAGGATAACGTATTGCCACTATTGCCATTGGCCAGACTGTCCAGAAAGATAACTGTGGCACTGATTCTGCAACCCTCCTTACACTCGAGGCTGAAGCTCCCTGAATGTCTTCCAAAATGAGACCCTGCCAACGAGCTCCCTATAAAGCCCAAGAGGCAGCCAGTAATTTCGTATTCTGCACAGGGGTTGAAAAGCGTGAGGTAAGCGAGGCCTGAACTCTCAGTATTAAAGAAGTGATGAATTTTGTTCAATGAGACTAGCCTTGCATTATCCCCACACCAGAGAAAAAAGTGTGTGATCACTTAGACTACACAGGCAACCAACTGTGGCAGCTTCCCAATTCTGAGTGCTCTGCACTGCAGTCTTAACAATGTGGGGAGGAAGTTACTGGGTTTTTTTGAATTATTATTTTAGTAGGCTTTTTTCATTGCCAAGGAAATATATACATGTATTTAAATCAAGGATTCCCTCCTCTCCACAAATGCATAGGTTCTTATACCACTAGAGTGGCAATCTCAGATACAAGTAAAATGAAAGGTCTAGGATCGTTCAACGTACTTGATGAGTTCAGGTTTTTTTCCCCTGGTTAGACAGGAAGAGTATGTCTAACACAGCTGCAAAGCCTCACTGGCTATTCACAGAGTCATGTAAAGCTCTGACCTACAGAGGCTGTAAAAGGAAACTAGCTGCTTCACTGTGTAAATCTTCACTATCAAAACAGAGCTCAAATTGACAGGGTTCTGGTTGATTTCCCTCCCCGATCTCCATTAATTACAAGGGGTTTTAATTACTACATGCATGAGAGGGATGGAAACAACTTAGCGGCTCCTCCAAGATTTAATTACCAAGCTCACGCCAACAGTGACCCAGCTTGGCCCAGTGCGGCAGGAGCTGCTCGCTCTCACAAAATTCTGTTCGCTAACGCAGCCAGTCTCCAACACAGCAGCATCTTCCTGCTGCACTCAACCCAGGAAAGCAATTACTGGTGGAAGTGGGGAGCAGATCTCCTATCTGCCTTTTCCTCTTCCCGTTCAAGCAAGAGGTAGGCACAGCTGGTCACACACACAACTAGAGCACTGCTGATGGCAAGGAAAATCTTTGCAACTTTCTGAATGGGCAATGTCCATATTGATTCTCTCCCCCACTTCTCAGATTCCCTCCTTATAACTCCCCCAAAAGGTAGGGTACAATGTTCAAAAGACTCTCGAATGACTCACGTATGAGCCTGACTTCCAACAGCCTGCTTTTTCCCTCCTGAAATACACCCGTGGCTGATGCCTGAAGCGGACTTGGGCAAGAACAGAGACACTGACAGCAGCTCAGCATCCTGAAACCGGTTATACTCGGGAGGGTGGCACACAGGAACCCATGCTGTCTCTAGGCCAGCAGCCATTTTACTACAGGTGATCAGGCCCAGAGCCCTGAGGTAGAATTATTAGCCCTGGTGGGTCCAGCTGCCCTGACTCAACACAGGCTACAAAGCTGCTAAACAGTGGAGGAGGGGGACCAACTCTAGTCCACATCAAACATAGCAGTACATCTTGAAACCAGAAACGATGTCAATAATTTCATTTTCATCTTCACGGCATGCTCACGCACACCCTGCACTCTGCAAGACCAGCCAGCAATAACAAACCCCAAGCAAAAGGCAGGGAATAAGAGGAACTGAAAAAGCAAGCCAACACTGCTCAATGCACCCAGTCCAACTGCAGTTCTGCTGAGAAAATACCGCTCTGCAAACACTCAAGAAGAGCTTCAGGTAGCAGCTTCATGGGTCTCAAATTGCAACACGATAAACAGCAGAAGCCACTACGGTCTAACAGGAAGGATATTAAAAGCTTCTGGTAGAGAAACTTCAGCAAACGCTTAGTCAGCCTGAATTTACTACTTGATCCTTCAGTTCTCTGCTCCAGAAGTGACTAGCCCTTGGCTTCTTCATACAAGCTATGCTCTTTCCTGAGCGTGGCTTTTGGAAAAGACAGAAGATCTGAGCGCCAGCTCAAAACTCTCAGTTGCCATTTTACTTACTGTTTTCTACTAATTCTTTCAAAAAACATTAATGTTAGCCTCCTGCATAAGAGAGGAGAAGAACCAGCAATAAAGGCTGCTAAAAGAATAATTCAGAGCTGTGAGCAGAGATCAATAGATAAATTGGAGATCTGTTCAGTCACCACATGACAGAACTGAGGAGAATTAAAAACCAATTAAAAACAACGCATATATCTCCCAATCATTCAAATGGAAAGTAAAGGACAATCACAGTGCAAAAGTTGTCAAGAGAAAGTGGATCTTCCTGGACCATCTTTTATGGCTGATCATATAGCAATTAACTTACAAATAAAATAACCCAAAAGTCACCATATTACAAACCATTGGTTCTCGTTTTACAAAGCAACAGACCCCTCTCCTCATTGATCATCTCAGCACAGTTAGCATTTGATTCACGAAGCCATGCCTCAGGTTGCCGAGAACGGAGCTGCTCCTTAATTAATAATAATAAGCACTACCTCAGGAGCCTCACACTTATCAGACCCCAAAGGAGCACCAGCTGAAGCAGGAGTCTCAGTGGGTAACTTTTATTCCAGCAGAAGCGTGGATTAGTAAGAGATAGTGTTTACAAAGGATGCATTAATCGTCTTCAATGTTCATCCAATAATATCACCAGCATTGTCAAAAACATCACCTTTTTGGGTTTTAGCAAAGCATTTGGTACCACGGCCCATGAAACTACCTGAAACTGATTGCATCCATAAGTTTAGCAGCCACAAATTGGTAATAAGCTACCAGACAGTAGTAAGAAAGTTCACTGTAACTGAGAAATAAAATGTATTTGTTTTTCTGTGGCAGAACCTTGTGGAAAGGAGGTAAAAATGAGGCCATCGGGATGAGCAAGCAACATGACGCAGAAACATTTACACACAAAGACAGAGTGAAAGTCCATTGAAGTCTGTCCTGGTTTCAGCTGGGACAGAGTTAATTTTCTTCCTAGTAGCTGGCATGGTGCTGTGTTTTGGATTTTGTGTGAGAATAATGTTGATCACACACCGATGGTTTTAGTTGTTGCCAAGTAGTGCTCACCTACTCAAGGATTTTTCAGCAAGAAGCTGGGAGGGGGCACAGCCAGGACAGCTGACCCAACCTGACTACAGGGCTATTCCATACCATACGGCGTCACGCTCAGTATAGAAACTGGGGGGAGTTGGCCGGGGGGCAGCGATGGCTGCTTGGGGATGGGCTGGGCATCGGTCAGCCAGTGGTGAGCAATTGCATTGTGCATCATTTATTTTGTATATTATTTTATCATTGTTATTATTATTAATTTCCCTTCCTTTTCTGTCCTATTAAACTGCCTTTATCTCAACCCATAGGTTTTACTTCCTTCCCCCCCCCCCCCCCCCCCCCCCCCCTCCCCCTCCCCTTNCCCCGATTCTCTCCCTCATCCCACTGCAGGGGGTGAGGTAAGCGAACAGTTGGGTGGTGTTTAGCTGCCTGCCAGATTAAACCACAACCAACACAGGAATCATTCTGCCCTCTGGTGTAGGGCACCCAACATCAGCTATATTGTATACACCACATCACTTGTTTGCAGAATTAAATCCACTAAAGTACAGGTGGCTGATGCTGGGCCAGAATTTTGTCTCCAGCTCCGTTCCCAGAGATACACCAGCAAAAATTCCATGTCTGCCACCGAGTCTGACGTCCGGCACTCTGCTTGGCTCAAAGTGCTGGCACATGGGCAGGCAAAAGTCGCATCTTTTGATCAGGGCCCTCTTGTCGGTAAGCTCTTGAAGAGTCTGTAAGGCGTTTTCAGAACTGAGCAACTTTTTTTCATTCCCATTGTTTAGAGGGGGAAAGTAGCAGCCATTTAGAGGTGCCGAGAAACTTTGTGTACCTTTCACACCCCGCATGAATCACGCGCAAGTACAGTAACACACACTGCTAATCCTTCCCAAAACCATGGTTGTCCTAGCCTGGTTCAACACCAGGCCCTTCATCTGTACGTTTTAGTTTAAAAACCTCTGCAGAAAGCACCACCACCTTGAGACCATGGGCCTGCAGCAGCTCTTCCAGGAACCCCCAGGATCACCAGCAGCCATTTATTTACAGCCCTTTCCACAGTGCAGGTGGGTCTTCTGCCCCCCCCCCTTCTCTTGAGCGCCCCGAGACTTCTGACTCCCCCCCCTCAGAAGTGCCCCAGCGTACCGTCCAGCCGTCTCAAATGGCCGACGGCACACACGCCAAATGGCCGCGGAGGTGGCGGCCGCTCCCGACTGTTACACCACCGCATGGCGAGGGCACACCAGGGGCCCGGCCAGCTCCCTCAGCCCTGCCTTGCCCTGTGGCAGGGTCCGACTCTTCCCGCTCCCAGCCACCTGGGAGAAGAAGCCAGGAGAGAAGCACAAGCCCCATTTACCTGCCAGCGGCCATCCCGCCAGCCCTTCCCCAGGCAGCCTGCAAGGTAAAACCCCGGCTGGAGCACGGCTGGCTCCACACTGAGGGCGAGGTGGTTGGAGCCTGTCCACCTATCCCCGTAATGCCTACCGATGACAATTCCCCTTCCTGAAATCTCCAGAGATGTGGACATTTGCACCAGAACGGTGCTGCCTTGACCTCACTCACAGTTCCCTCCTGGTCTGACAAGACCTAACATGCTCCTAGGGATTGCAGAAGTCTCAGGATTGCCTTAGGCAAAGCCACAGCCTCTGCAAAGCATCAGCCCACAAAAAAAATGTCATAGAAGCATAAACTTAAGAGAGACCCCTGCACTGTGGGAGTGAGTTTTCTGTAATCGCTGGCACTGGTACTGCTGCTCGTGTTCAGCATCATGAGATTCGTCAAGTCAATCGTGACAGGCGGTTGTTGCAACCAGCAGAAAGCCAAAGCACTACTGTGCATCCAACCTAAACTTAACAACTGCTGAACAGGCAAATAAGAAAGTCTGCAGGACATTCCACACCTGGGTAAACGACCAGAGATTTCCATGTACCTCCCATCGTGGTAGGAAGGCACCTCAGTGCTGGGCAGGAAAAAAACAAAACAAAA
>VZTL01025600.1:0-35639 GCA_013400535.1 Scopus umbretta
CCACAAAAACCCGAACCACAAACCCACATTGTTTTTAACATTACCTAAGTGGATTAGGCAACTCCCTGCAGGTCTCAGCAGTTTGGAGAGGCACCTCAAACAATGTTGCAACACTGCAGTTACTGCAAAAATGAAAAGTCTCCCAGGGAAAGCACTGGAAAGGGTGCCGGGAGCCTGAATCTGAGGTCCATGGTGATGCTCTATCACAAATTCCTCATGTGAGTGTGGCCGAAGCACCCAGCCAGCCTGTCCCCGCTCGGCTCAGCAGCGGGGCATGAGGGTGCAGGCTCGCTGTTATTTCCCAGGGCTGTGTCGAGGCAACTGCAGGCAAGCATTTGTGCAGCATTCGGCGTGTGGTGAGGGACAGCATATACAAACTAAAGCAGAGGAAACCTAAACATTAGGCTCTCAAGGCTTCCACTGCTGGAGTCAAAATCGTCACTGCTCTCCGTCATCATCCAAAATTTCCATTGACGTCAGTGGATATTCTGGGTGTGAAAGGCCTGCAAAGTTTGAAACTGTCCAGCAATAGCTTGTGGGTATCTTAAGCTTGGCCTGATGTGATTTATATCCGGCTTGTACTCCTCAGCTGTGACCTGAACCACTTACTACTTTTTGGAATAGTCAAAATGAAACTTTTGGGAGAAGCTGGCCAGCTGGCCTCCTGTGAATTGGATTTTTGTAGTGGTTGGTATAGGCAGACAAAAAAGCTTGCAAGAATAAAATGTTCTTCTAATAGCTGCTGTCTTGGCTTCTGGAAATGAGAGATTTTTGGCTCTGCTGATTTAGAAGTACAGTGCTGACAGGAGGGGGAACAGTGCTGTTGTGTCTTGGGAGATGGAAGGAACAAGACAAGAAGGCAATACAAAGAGCAGAGAAATGTCTCAGTGATAACACTGGCTACGCAAACACCCTGAGATAGCTATTACTGAAACACACACATACATATGTTGGGGCATGTATCCAGAATACACATATATACGTACACTCACACACACATTTACTTTGGACCTTTACACCTCTGGACTGTCAGAAAGGCTCTACATGGAAATAGGGTTCCAGCTGGGCACAGCCCTGCCTGCCCATGGCCCTTCTCGCTGGCGATGCCAGCCTTAGGCCGTAGGCATAAACTATTAGCTCTGTAAATCCTCACTCCATAGTAGCATCACACTGTGATACAGAAAATGACAAATAAATCAACCTCATAACCGAAGTACTAATTCTTCAGCACTATGACAGGATACTGGGACAGCTGTGAACAGGAAGGCACGTGAGTCAGGAGATACCAAAAGAGACACCATCAGCTTGGCAGCTAGTCAATGAAAAGAAAGAAAGTTATACAAAAAAGAAAGCCGAGAGCTCACTGACATAACAGAGAAGCTGACATTTACAACGCACAAATTTCCCCTAGATGCATTAAGTAAACCAGGATACAGAAAGGAAGTAATCTTTTCTAAATACTTGCACTTGTGGTCATTTTTAGAGTACCTTGTATCAAGAACAGGTGAATCTTTTCTGTTCGAAGTTTGTTTGCCTTTTTAATTGCACTGCTGATGTCCATTTAACACAAAACCAGAGCGCACTCTGCCCTGACTTACTCCCTGTCCTTCAGCAATGTCATCCCAATCCCGCATACAGCAGAGCAGCAGGGAGGGGAGCGAGTCCTGAACAATTCATGGAAGGGGAGTGAGGAGGTCTCAAGACACCGTGATGGCATCTACACACATCCCAGAGCCTGGTTCAAACAGCACCCTTCAGGGCGTAAAAAAAAAAAAAAAAAAGAAGCCTGGGAGAGACTGAGACACTCAGCAGTCTGATGTCCCATGAAGTGAAGGAGTACAGCTGCTTAGTTTGGTGCCAAAAGGGTGGTGTTACAAAATACAACATACACCACTTCTGAGATGCATATTTCCAAACAGCTTTACTTGTTTTGACTTTTCTCCGAATAGGCTAGTCCTTCAGAAAACATGCTCCATGATACATTGCTGTTGCCGGCTGCATTAATTTTGTGCAAGACGTTAGTATAAATGGTAAAAACAGAGTGATATGTAACACAAATTGAATGGTTTCTTTCTGCATTAATGGAACATTTAGGTCTCTCAGGTGGCATACAGTAACCGAGGATGGCTTGGAAATCAATTACCTGTTGTCTAAGAGAAATATGTAATTTTTGGCTCCCCATATGAGCACTTTCTTGTTGAATAGTAAACAGGCAAAGTCAAAAATACTGACACACATTGTGGTTTTAAAGAAGGATTGGGTAGCACAGAAATGGAGCCACAGCAGCTGAAACTCCAAGAGACTGTGCTTATGAAAAGGTAGGTAGATAAAGCTCTAGTGAAGAGCTGTGGGAACTCATGTGGTTTGGATCTTTGAGGACATGTTCTACAAATGTTGGTCAAAGAGTTGTAAATTTTTATTTTCATTTGATTTGTAGTGAAACAAAATGCCATTGACTGAGACAGAAGCTTCTGAAGAAGGGTACAGGCTAAAAAAACTTTTACAAAAATACTGAAAGAGGTTTTGAAATTGTTCCATTTGAACGTTTTAAGTGAATTCTGCCTTTTTAATTCAAAATGAATATTCACTAAATCTATAGTGGAAAATAATGGAAGTGATCCAAATCAGCAGAAAATATTAAAAAAGACTAGGCAAGAATCTATTTTAGTTGAAAGGTGGTTTTATTTTCAGTTCCCATCAGTGGATACTCTTGGATTTTGCCTTGCATCCATGTGGAACAATATTTCTTTTAAAATGCTCCTGGAAAAAGAAAATAATTCCCTCCTCAGTCTATTAATGACTTTTTATATTGTCCCTTAATAACTCTTCAATGTGACTGCATAAAAGGCTGACTCAAGCTTCATAGCCAAGAAAGAACTACATCTTGAGGTAGAGGAGTTTTCCTTCCATAGCCTTACAATATAGTTATCTTCATAAATAAGACCCACAGGGGGAACTACTAAAAGAAACCATAAACCTGACTCTGATAGAGACATCATGCATGTGCCAGTTCAGCAGCCTTATCACTAAAGAATTTTCTCCTCCCTACTTTTCAGAGTTACAAAGGAGTCTGTAAAATCACAGGCAGTATTACATGAAGATCCTATGTAAAAGCAAAACTTTCTCTGAAAACTCTTCTCAAGACATAGAGTACAGAGCATCAACTTAATTTTCTTTCTGAGCACCAGAGGCAGGTCCAGAGGATGGATCCAAGCCACATTTGTCTTTCAATCTCCTTGCACTCTGAGGGGTCTACATCCTTGTAGTTCTTCTTTCAAGCTCTTTTTATGCCTGTGGATTGACGGGCCAGTCATTCCTACATGGTTCAGAAGGTAAATCTCAGTTTCATGCTCCATCATTCTGCAGGCCATGAGCTTTCCTCCTTTATACCCTCCAAAGAAGCAAGGAGGCCAGCCGAGTTTCATGCTGGGTCCTTCCTCCAGAGACAAAGCTGAGTTATCACAGAGCAGCGCTAGGAATGTGCTTTGTCTCTGCTCTTGCAGCTCAGAAAATTTCCAGCTCTTTCCATCAGCTCCTTGCAACTTCCCAGACACTCCAGGTGGAAAGCCCTTGACGTTTCAGAATTCTGGAAGATGGTAACCCTTGCCTCTCCTCCTCTGCTGAAGCCAGCAGCCTCTGTTTCTGAAGGAGTTACAGCCCCTTCTCTCCTTGGGAGCTGGGCAGAAAGGGCTGCCTATGGGTTGGATATATAAAGGGTGTAAAAACGTGTCTCCAGAGATCTGCCATTAGCAGCCACATGCCCATACACATCTTCTCTGGGACATGGCCAGTGACAGAGGAGAGCTATGAAGCAGTCATAGCAACAGCAACAGATGCAGATGCCCCCCAGCTGTGGCAGGAATGACAAACTCCAGCAGAGCCTTGCTTGCTGATGCTGCTGTGAACTTGGGGTCCAGAAGCAGGAGAAATAGCAAACAAAAGCCCCATATTCAAAGAGCTGCAGTAACCCCATTGTGCATATTGTACTGGACAGATCAGGTCTTTAAAACTGGTGTCAGCTGCCAAGGCTATTA
Organism: Scopus umbretta; assembly: GCA_013400535.1. Taxonomy (NCBI): domain Eukaryota; kingdom Metazoa; phylum Chordata; class Aves; order Pelecaniformes; family Scopidae; genus Scopus; species Scopus umbretta. Next base: position 4,035 of record VZTL01025600.1, read on the forward strand.
AGTCTTATGCTCATCTGAATTCCAGAACGGTGTAGCTTTATTTGCCTCCCCAGTTCCTACTGGAAGTGTGGAGAGGCACATATGTGGGTCACCCTTGTGACCCCACTGTTGGCTATTAAAGCAGCCACATTTGATATTGACTTTTCTTCCAGCTGCTGTCAATGCCCTACTCTGGACTTTTCAGCCAACATCCTCATTAGAGACAAAATAAGAACATAAATACCTAATGGGGTTATTAGCCCTCGATTGCTTCATTCAGAATGAAGTAAAGCAAGCGTGATATTAAAAAGAACAGAGAAGAAATATAAGGGAAGAGACAGAGATCAGCTAGAAATTGATTCATTCTACAAGTAAACAAAGAGATTATGGCACTGATTACACTGCTTAGAGGTTGTAAGAAAATGAGATCTATTTGAAGTCCCTGGAGAGACCAGAAATGAGAACAGTGGTGAGAGATACTCAGGAATTTGAAGGAAGCAGAACTTAAGGAGGTTTCAGATTCGCCAAATTTAAAAACCAGACTCAAAGTAGAAATGGTGGCGCAAAACACTGCTTGCGACTAAAAATTGCTGAAAGCTGTGAGCACCCCTCTGAATGGGATGCTAGCCATTATTATTTATGAGTTTGGATGGGATATGTAGCTGTTCTTCAGAGGCCAGGAAGAAATTTGCTTCAAATCTGAAGCCTTCCACAGATACTGTGCTTCAGAGTGCTGATCTGTGTGTTTTTAAAAAGTCAAATTATTTATATGAAATATTTCACATTTTTAAGGTTTTACTTGAGCATGGTAAAAGACAGTGGAGCATCAAAAGTCTCTGGCCAGAGTCTGGTGCCACAGAAGTATGAAAATACAAAGGAGTAGGGTCTTGTCATTACCGTGCATGTGTGGGAGGAATGCCAGTGTGGTTTGGATGAGGCTGTACAGCACACACTGCTCTCCTTCCTAGTGACATTTTTTATGTACTTGTTCTTTTTCTTTTATATTTTTATTGCCTACCAAATGGTTTCTTTTGGCTCTGCTTTGTGTGATCCTCAGTGCAAAGAAAACAGTTCTGTTCAGAGAAGCACTTTGAAAACTGCCCTGATGAGGAGCGAGCTGGTGCCTCACTAGCATCTAATGCGCCGCCCTGATCTTGGCAGTGAATCCACAAATGAGGATTTTAACCCAGTCATCACTGAAGGTACCGATTTACTTTGTGAAAGACTGGAAACCAGAAAGGAGCCTTTCTCTGCAACAGTAATAACACAGGAACTTTTCGGAACAAGATGCAAAACGCCAGAGTTAATGAATTGGAAAACCCATCTGCTGGTCCAAATGCCGTACTTGTGTCTTCAGCATCAAAATTATTGAAATAATAAAACAACATAAGCCTTCCCCTCTGGCTGGTCTGTGTCAGTGTGTCATTCACTCAGAGGTGCCTGTGAAGGGATGGACCTGGACCACCCAGAAACTACCACCCTGGGTCCAGCCAAGCCCTGTCCTGACTCCAGCAGCTGCCAGCAATAGAGGCACTGGGACAGGGCACACATGAAGAAATCCTTCCCCTGAGACACCCTGTCACTTCCTTTTTCTCTTCCTGCTCTTCCACTTCGTCCACCTTGGCTGCATTAGCTATGTACCTTCATTCAGCCTGTAAGACAAGCGTACCTCCCTGCAGTTCAGGAGCAGTGAGAATGAACTACCATTTCATTAATTAAATTTCTCTGAACCGCTTAGGTCTAAGTGTAGAGCCAAAGTACAGCTCTATTGTCATTGACAGAATGACACGAACCACTGAAATAAGCTCCTGATCATCTGCTCGGCTCAGCTTGGGCTTTGCCAGCCTTGGGGAGCATGCTGCATGTGTCTGGTCTGCCAGCTGGCCCTGCCAAGTTGGGGATCTCTTTCTGTGACAAGGAACCATCCATACTGGGTACCATGATGGCACTGGGATTTACCAAGACTACATCTCTGGAGAGAAAACAGTACAGCTACCTTCTGGGATTTAGCGTAGCAGGCAGGGGAAGAGTCAGGATTACCCAGAGTGGAGACACATCGTCTAGCAAGAGCACCTGGAAGACTTGTGAGAAGAGCGCTTTGACATTTAAGTGACAGAGACTGACTGCTGACAGTAAACTTGAGGTGACTCAGGAACATGGTATCTGGATTTGTCTCAGAAACATGACTGTGACGTTTGAAACTGCCAAATGAAAATGACAGTTTTTAACCTGTATTTCCCCTAATTAGAATAGATCATGCATTTCATGCTAGAAATGTTCTGACCATTATCTTCTTTTGTGTTTATTACATTTTGATGTGCCTCTGGTAATGGCTTTAATAAAGTGTCTGGAATAGAGCCTGTGCTAAAGAGTTTTCTTACATTTAGATGGTCAGATACCATGTGAGTGAGTGTAGCACAGAGGAACATCCTTTTATGATAGAGACTCTCTAAAATACAACATAGACATATCAGGAAAGACCCTCTCTACTATAACCTGATTTAGGGTCACAAAAGTAATTTCTGTTCTTTGATGATTTTTGACTATAGGAATCAAATGTCTTTGATCAGCTAAGTGTGCAGCACATCCATTTTTACAGCAGTCACTTTTGGCTAAAATGAAATAGCTCTGTGACATACAGCTGCAGTTTATGGCATCTTCCTGGATTTAATGGGTAGAAGGAGTTACAGGGAGTGTGGGACTGTGATTTTCTGAGCGAGGCGGTAAGGGCTGTGCAATAAGCCTCCCTCCTGCTTGCTGGTTCTGAAAGTCAGGCCGCAGGGAGGAGAGCCAAGTATTTGCCAGATACAAAATTACGGGGTTCATTTGTCTTCCACCTTCTACTCCCGTGACATGCTTATTCCTTCCTTCATTTTGGAAAATTACCTTGTGATCCTTACTTCCAGGATCACACTGCTTCCAGAGCAGCTGCACAGAGAGCAGTGAAAAAAAATCTGCTCCCTGCTATCACAGGGCAACAGCACCGTTAGGGCAAAAGAGGAGCGAGCTCCTGCTGAAACCTTGCAGCTTGCCACCCACGAGAGAAGCGGACTTTATCTAGCCATGACTAATGCCTGCCTTGTGGGCACGCCTGCTCTGTCTTTTTTTTTTTAATAACAGATTTATAAAGCCCATGACTTAGACTATAATTGTAAAATGGCTTTTCTGGCCCTCTCCCAGATCTGTGGCTCCAGAGGCCAATATCAGAACGTGCTACATAATTTGGATTGGATACCCTTTGGTTGCAGTTAGGTCAGTGCCAATTGCAGCCATGGACAATGACTTGCCTGGGAAACGAAAATGGTTGGGTTTATAGCAGAAAGCAGGCGAGGAGAAGGCATGGGGCTGTTCTGAGAGTGGTTACAAGCAGAGCCGAAGAGCATAGTTAGTTGGCCTGTTCTGGTGTGCCTGCGAATCCTTGCACATGCATAGCGGGGGGTGTTGAAAAATTTAACAGAATTATTGCTGGGGATATATCACAGCCCACATATTCTGTAAGCACTTATCTCAGTTTAAGTTCAGACACGGATTAGTTTAACCAGATAACTTGTTGGCATTACCTGGAAAAGCAGGTTTGCATCTTTCTAAGACTCTAAGATTTCTTTTAACCTTGGATTTCATAAATGTCTTTTGGTTAAGCTACTTCACCCATGCTGGGCTCAGTGTTGCAAGCTTTCTGGGGGAGCTTCACACTAAGACTTGTCATTTGCCTGCTTCTCACATAGGGCTTCCTCTTTCAGTGCCATTAATAGTATCTGGACATCTTACGTTACGTTCTGACATGAATGGGGTGAGATTGCGGCGTTATGTTGGCAGAAAGCGGATCTCAGGCAGAAGAGGAAACAGGCCTTTTGAAAATCCTGGGTTTATCCTCATCTACAAAGACATTTGTAATTATTTCCCCTCCTGTTCATCTGCCAGTTTGTGCTACTGCACCACAGGTCCATGAAGGGGTGAGAAAAAACATTCTCCCGATGTCCTCATGCTTCTGCCTGACTTTCCGTCGGCAGGTACTGTGGGACCACAGCCCTCCTCCACAGGGCCCTGAGCAGCAGCTGCAGAAGTCGGCAATCACCAGTTAAATGAAAAATAGCAGATTTTAGCAGATATGTGTCTCAGCCTTGACTGCAGGCTCTGTGGCACACGTGCGGCGTTTGCTTCCCTGTTGGAAAAGCACCCAGCGCAAGCTGCTGGTGTGGATTGGGATTTGCTGGATGCTAACTTCATACAAATATTAAGCAATAATGATACTTACTTGGCTGCGTGAGCTAGGCAAAGGAGACACAGGCTTAGATAATGATTAAATCTAGCATGCAAGCTAGGAGAGGAAGGGAATGAGAAGTCAATAAATAGAGAACAAAACCACATGAATGAACAGTTCAGCAAGGAAAAATGTGTATGGGCTTAAGTTAAGCCAGTGCCAAGCCTGGGAGAAAGAATAAGGAGAAGAAGATTAAGGCTAAGTCTCCTTATTGCTCATGGCATCTGAAGAATGTGTAAGGTGATGGATGTGTTAATTAGCTCACTGCATCTCAGTAGCTGAAACAGTTGGTAGGTGGGCCATAAACCAAAATATTCCCAGCATGTGAGAGAGGCCGAGCAGGCAGCTTCAAGATTATATGGGAGAAGGGAGCAAACAATGTCAGCTGCCCAACAGGAAAACATAGAACAATACCTTGAGGATACATAGTGGAAAAAAAATCTACCTAATAATTCTTGCTCTTTGGTTTTGTGTGAATTTTATTTTATTGCTATGCTCATTCACTAAAAATATATTTAACCTTTTCTCTTCAGGATCAATAGCACATACAACAACAAGGACAAATATACCAAGTTTAGGGTACATGGTCAATGCATTTTTAAAAGATAGTTTTCCCCTAATTATAGAGTATAATTTGTGAAATAACAAATAAACTATTATTTTACTAACTCCCCATACCCATGTTTATTCATCTTCACTGCTGAAATGGGGTAACTGTGTTTTATGTGAGGCTGTTACTAAACTTAGAGCAACCCCAGAGATCTCTGAAAATTGAGGTTTTATATGTGTTAGGAAATGGCTCGCAATCACTTTTAATGGATACATAAATCATCCTAGAAAGTAAACCAACAGAGACAAGTGATTTGGTGTTGATAAGATTCATTAAATTTCTCATGAAGATAATATAAAAAAGAATTTGACAAATAATCCATAGACAGCACAAATGAGCAAGCTGCAAGAAATTACTGGATTTCTCCACCTTCACACTGAAATCCTAGAAGGATCGTACCAAATTAAAAACATAAATTCATATTCAGGTACCTAATGCACTGACTTTTCCAGTGGGCTGAAGACTGTCACCACCCACTGATTTCAAAAGGAATTACGGGTGGTCAAATTTGGATTTTAAAATAGAGGTAGGAAGGTTAAGCACGGCGTCTCTCACACAGGACATCAGCCACGGCGGGATTCCAGCCCAGCAGAGCTGAGAAGCCTTGCTCAAGGAGAGTTTTGCGTTTCGGAACCGAGGACAACATCTGCGTATGGCTGTGGAGGAAGGAGCACTTACCACCAGCTAAGGATTTTTTAAAATACGTAGGTGTAGGGAGAACGAAGAGGGCTGTCGAGGGCCTTCATTTTATACTGAACACAAGCGGGATGGAAAGCGGTGTAAACGCAGGTGAGACCTCGTCCCGCAGCCTGATCCCCCCGCTCAGCCGGAGCTCAGCCTGGGGTGAGGGCAGCCCAGGGTAGCGGCGGGGGGGCCGAGGACAAGCCAGCTGGGGCAACCTGTGCTGCAGGCACTGCCGTGCTTGCCGGCAGGCAAGTGCTGGGGGTGCCTCGTCCCCCCTCCTGGGGCTCCAGCTCTGGTCATCGCAGGGGAAAGGGGGTTTCGGAGCAGCACCAGGCAGCGCTTGCGGACAGGTGCTTGAGAATAAGCAGCCTTCCTGCTGCGAGAAGGCAGGTGTCAGCTCTCTCAGCAAACAAGCTGGGGCCTGATCCTGGAGACTGTGCTTTCCCACTGAGACCCACAGGGAAAGATACATGTTGTGCAAGGGGATTTTTCCACCCCAGTCAAGGGCATGACCCCACATTTGCCCTAGAGCTAGAGAGCACAGAATCCGTGGCTTCATTTTCCCTTCTTTTTCAACAGTTTGTATTTTACAGGAGAGCTCCTGGCCTGCAGGACACTGTATGAAGGCTGTCAAAAGTAAAACAGCCTGCTGCCCCTCTGGGATATCCCTGCTCTTGCAGCGTAAAGAGGCTCAGCATGTGTATTCAAATGGTGCATAGATACAAACATATATATACACACGCATATACAAGTACATAACCGTAAGGAGACATTTCCAACAGCTTTCACTACTGGTTCACTACTCCTGCCCACCAAGCCATTACAGTTTCACCACAGTCTTCAGTAAGAGTAGAGAATCCAGCAGCAGGACCTCAAAATTGCTACCCCAAAAAACCTGACACCTCACTGAGTCTCAGGAACAGAGTCATTCAGAGTCACAGTGCCCTGCGACATCCCTATCCACCCCCCGCCTCGATGTACACAATGCAAAATCTGGCTCATTTTACTCTAACTGTGCGCTGGGTAAACTGTGTTGAATTTGGCTCTGTCAATACCGCACCTACACTAGAATAAAGAGCTTCAGTGGTTGGGCTCTGCCCTTTCTCAAAACTTAATGCTCAGTGAGGAAACACAGAGAAAGAGAGGTTACGCAATAAGCTTAAGCCCTTGAGAGAGAGAAAAAGGTACTGAATAGTAGTTCATCTTGTTACTAATTCTAGTGTCGCATCTGAATTTCTTTTCACATTGTTTCCAGGAAGAGTGACAAAAGCAACAATGCGGTTTCAGCCTCGGAGGTGAAACTATTTGTTCAGAAACCTGGCAAAGGCGATGCCTGTTTTGCTAGCCTACTTTCCTCTGGATCCCTAGCAGTGAGAGTGCCGCTCCGCTGGCAGAGCACTGTTAGTGTGGTGAAGAGAACTGAAGAACCTCAGCAATGTAGGTGTGCAAACCACCTCGGAGGTGCGCAGGGCTCTGGGTGGCTGGGGATGCCGGCTTAGTTATCTCCTAGGGTTGCTGGCTACTTTCCCAGTGCTGGAGAGCTAGTCAGCTTTGCCATGCCCATGCTGGGGGTACTCAAGAGGCCCAGCCTGCTGAAATCTCACTACAGCACCAAGGATTTACAAGCTGAAGAGTTGCAGGGTGAGCTGACCGTGGGGGAGGCAAGTGGCTCTTTTGCTAAAGGGATCCCACTGCAGAAACAGCAGCTCCTCCGTTCATGCAGAAAGACCAGCAGCACGCAGTGGCAGAAAGCAGGTGATCCTGTCATCTAGCTGGAAATGTTTTCCATCCCATTGTGAATCATCTGCACTTGTTCATTTAGTAGTGCTGGGATAGAATAAGCAGCTCTAGTCACCGCATGAGAGCAGGGGAGAGGCATGAGATGTGTCGCAAAGACGGTAAGGCAGCTATTAGGAATCCGACTTACTGAGGATGATGGGAATGTCAGCATGATTTGTATCAAGTCTAATGGCAAAATCAATGAATTCATTCTCAGAGAAGCATAAGATAACAAAGGTGCATCAACACATCTTGTCTGGTCAGTGCTGCTTGTGTCTTTAATTGCCAGGAAAACGGAGTGCACCAGACCATGGCAGCAGTTACAAACCACCTGCCTGTGGAGGTGTGTGACCATGTGAGCATGCACTTAAACCAGGACACATCCTTCAGCTGTCTGCATTTTGTCGAGAATGGAGGGACTGCGTTCAAAGCCTTGGGTGAGCTAAGTCCATGCTAATGAGCTTATCTGCCGGAGCAGGTTAGATCAGCCATGATAAACCTAAGTAGGATGGGCTTGCATCTCACCTGCTGCTGCCAGTCCTGCAATATCCTCAGCGTGTCTGTGTTTGCGAGGATGGATCTGCTTAGGCTTTACCTCTGACAGAGGAGAGGCTCCTGAGGAGGGGAAGTATCTGCTGGAAACCACATGTAGACGTTTATGCCTGTTTGCAGGATGGGGCACGTGTCTCAGCCCTTTTGTGGATCTGACACCATGACGAGCCTTGCCCCTCAGGAAGGAGTGCCATTCAGCGTCACTGAAAATCAGTACCGGCACCCCTAAACTCCAGCAATTTAGTTAAATTAATTATTAAAGATACAGAAAATAACACTAGCAAGGAATCAGCGGGGTTTGCTGATTACTCTCTTTCAATTTGGTTCATAATTGTTGCTGGGGAGCTGGGAGCCAATTTCAGGTGACTTACACTAGTCCAGATTCTCATCTTCTCATCAAGAGCGTAAAAGAATTGAGAGTTTGGCTCATGGGGTGAGGACTGGATAACATGATGACAGAAGGGCTTTATAAACATTTATTATTCAAAATCTCTTCTGCAAATGCGAATACGCCTAGGCAATTATCTCACTTTAGCTGCAGATGGGCAATTTTGATGCAATTATTATGCACCTTCAGTACTACAAAGCTTTCAGTGCCATTCCTTTTGAAAACATCTGAATTAAACAGAATGACAAAACTAATGAACTATTGCATCTTTTTCCTGTCAGCTGCACAACATCTAGTAGGTGCCATCAGCACGCTTCATGCGGAGGAGCTGCGTGGTCACGGCTGTTAGCCCAAAGGCATGCAAATGCCAAACGCCTGCTGAAGGCAAACCCATCTGTAGCCTTCAGTAGCTGAGTTACTCGAGGAAGGATGATTTGCCATTGCACATTCAGATCATGACATTAGATTGATTCCAGGATGTTATTTGTCATTGTCTCTCTTTCAAATTTCCCTAATGAGATGTTTCTACATGTGCCTAAAATCCGTGGTTATTTACTGTTCTGTGCTAGACAAAGGCTTTCTGGGTAATGAGATTCCAGATACCAGCAGCGTAATAATGGAAAGTGTCTGAAGACACATTGACAGAGAACTGTTTTTAGCACAATTGCTATGGAGGAAACACACTTGTCTCCAGTTTCTCGAAACTACTTGTCTCTGGCTCCTTGCGGCAAACATATCCGGGAAGCCAGCTGGGGTTTTTTTTTTTGTTTGATTGGGGTTTTTTTTGAATCCTTAAAACAAAACAAGGTTCAAGAAACATAAAGCAGCAGACAACATTTTGCAATTTGCCAGCCAAAAGTAAGGTCCACAATTAACTATACATATAACCGGTAAGATTTTCAAGAGGAATGTCCTTATGATGATTCCCGTTTACCTAAAAATAAAGCCAATCTGATGCTCACTTTTGAAAAGATCCCAAGAAACTATCTTTAGCAGTTTGGTAAATTTTACTTGCACCTTCATTCAATGTTACGAAACAAATAAGTTAACACATGAAATAGCTGTTGCTGGTATCTTCCCTAGATACTCCCAAGTGACTTGTCTGGACCCCTGTAACGTGGATGGCTCTGTGGCTGCTGAGGTCTGGAGTGTCCCGCTATGAACTTGCAGCCAGCCACAGGACTCAATGCACTCGCAGTACTATGCTAACCACGCTGTCCATTACAATCATGCAGGATTTACTGATTTAGCTTAGCTCGCAGAAAAGCTAAAAGAACGATATTGTTCACGTGAGTGTTACGTTTCAGCAGAGCTCCCGCAATCTGCTCCCGCAACAGGCTGCATTTGCCCCACCATCTCCGATTCTGAAGCATGCATTAACCACTTGTTCGGGCTCCTCTTGTTTTTCAGCATCTTGCAGCTCACTTGCACACTGTTAGAAAGCGCCTCCCTCCCACTCACTCAGTTTGATGCCACCTAGCTCTTTCCTCACCTTCTCCAATCCATACATGATTTAGCTGACTTTTATCATATCCCCCTACAGTTATCCCTTTTACATGATGAAGAGTACCACTCTACTAAAAAAAAACAACATGTGGAACATGGTAAGGCAGAAAGTAACAACATTATAGGAATAACCTGGAACTACAGAAGAACACGGTTAAGTTGTTTGAAAAATCTACGACATCCACAGAGCTCTTTGTTAAATGCTGTAAGACTTTCAGAGGGTTGGCCTGAATTGCTAAAACTGTCATGAGCAAGTGCAGGTCTGCAGGTGCATGAATGGCAGGCAGCTGATCATTTGGCTGTATGTCACTCTATCCTCTTCTGGGATACGATTTTTCAACATTCAGTTTTTCTACTTCAGTTGTCCAGAATCAAGAGGCACTTTTTGAAAAATGAATGTGGGGGAGTAGGGTGAATTTCAGCCTGGTCAAAGCCTGAGTTCCCCTCTGAAAGAAGGTAAGACGAAACACATCTAAATAGTTATTAACTTGACATTTTTAATATTCACCGAGCCAGACCCTTCTCTGATAGAAATCAGCATGCTGTCATGGGACTTAGTGGAGCTGTGCCAGCTAGTGTCAAGTGTGGACAGGACCCATCACATTTAATACAGAGAACTAAATGAAATACTGAAAATGCTACGTGAAAATTTGATTATTAAAAATAAGTTAAGCGGAAACACTTTATAGTGGGTTAATAACTTTTTTTTAATTTTGAGGTTAATAAAATCAAATCCTCAGGGTTTGAAACAACATGTTCTTGCCTGAGGACAGACAAATATTTAAGGTGGCTCTGGCAAAAAGGGGCAAACAGCAGCAGAACGGGTACCATTCATGCCAATGCATTCCGGTACGTGTAATTTTGGGGTATCTAGAGACAGCACATTAAAAAATGCAATAAAGCACACACAAATTTAAATAATAATAGTTATGTCTCATTCAGTGTCTGCAGATCACTAACCACTGACAAAATAAAAAAGAAGATATGATGTGGCTCTGCACTGAGCAGGTTGGACTACAGACCTCCCTCACCAGGGTCCCTAGCAGCCAGAATTACTCCATGTTTCTATGACCTGATGTTCAGGATATCATGGTGAGATGGTCTAACAACAGCACCATTTGTTAGGTGGTGAAAATATCAGACAGCATTACAGAGCTGTAGCTTCATTTTTATTCTAGGTACTATTACGAGGTACTGAAAGTAGAGGTGCAATTCTCACTATTTTCTAGTGTGCTATTTAATAGGAGAGCTTTTCATAGCTGAAAAATCATCTTTCTGTACTTGGAAATCTATATGTACTCCAGCTGAAAGCATAATAAGCCAGACTAGTGAAGAAAGCTGTAGGTTCAGTGCAGAAAAAGCAGGATACAATTCTCAGTTGGCCTGGCTGGCCTCTACAATAGATACAGTGAAGAGAAGTAAGTTAAAAAACCCCCAGTATTTTGGTGAAGCAAAACATTTTTTTGGATGCAATACAAGGGCAAATGTCAGATGACATAGGGGAACAGAGTCCTCCTTCAGTGAATGGACATGGGCTTCTATCATCCAAGGGCGCCTCATGTTAGCAATGTACTACTTGAAGGTTAATACCGCTCTGTCACTGAAGGGACATTCTCAATGACTTGAGATCCCTGGGGTTTAACATTTGCATCTGTTGAAAGGGATCAGGATGCCATTCTTCACGTAAGGCTTCCAGAGGCCCATTTCCCCTGTGGAGGTCTGAATGTTTTACCAAGGCAGTGCAAGGTTTTCAAAGATATGAAGGAAACGTTGCAGCAGTCTCTACGCGCTTGCCAAATAAGCAGCTTCAGCAAACAAGTAAACAATCCCCCAGCTCCAAAGAGAAGGAATGCAATTTACAAATTAACAAACCATGAGCAAACGAAAACAGCTCCATGTGGGGAAGCACTCAGTTGGAGATATGGGGAATGGGGAACAGATGAGGCAGCCACAGTGGACTTGGTTAGTTTAGGCTTGCTGAGGACAAGAGACACAAATGATGTGGCAATGACTGTAAAGGCCATTAAGTAAATGAGGCTCTTTCCTCTGAACTGGCTGAGCTTTAGCCCTGACCCCAAGGACTGACAAACAGACCAACAGGAGGGTTGTTTCTTTTTCACAGCTAGGCTGAAGAGAGGCAGTCTTCACTAACTGCCAGCCAAAGCAGGTGAACAAGGTAACAAAAGCAGACTTTGTTTGCTCCATTTTGGATGGAATTCTCTGGAGGGAAGCTACCATTTAGAAAGGTGTTTTAGCACCTGGCAACACAGAAATGCTTGTGCATGGGTATGCGAGTACATGTATAAGCCTGTCTAGCCATCAGCTCATGTCTTACCGTTGTTTCCCTCCAAAAAAAATCTACAGATGTTCACAGACAACATTATTTAACTGCTCAACAGGGTCCTTCAATTTCTGAAGCCCTGTCCATGTACCTGTGCTGCTGCCAACCTTCACCTTTGGCTATTTCTCCCTTTTTACCAGCTATAGCTTTGACTAACAAGCAAGGGTGGCCAGCTCCCACAGAGTCGGACTGAACAGGATCTTCAGCTAGGTACTGGTGCATTTATACGAGGCTGCCTTTTCATACAAACACAAACAATCCTGGGAAATCTGGATGCGTTCCATAACCACTAGGCAGCTGGACAAAAAGGTTTTTTCCACTTCTGTAGTACTGCCAGCCTCCAACACTTCTCACTGTATCATCCATCTTTATTGAGAGCTGTTAATTATAGCTACAAAGTCTGTTACCATACAAGCACTTTCCTTTTTTAAAGTGGCTTTAAAGGTAGCTGCCTTCAAGATATTTTGACACGGATCTAGGCTGAAAAAAATGCAGAATTCCTTATCACTCCCTCCTGAGTTTTATTGGGGTTTATGCTGCTGTTGTAAACAACGTGGAAGAACCTGTCTAGGATAGTCCCCATTTAATGAGTTTGTGCACTGGATGTCAATATGATGATAGAGGTAAAACACTTCCTGCAAAAGGACCAGCTGTGAACTCCATCTTCTTTCATGTTATGGTGACTGGAAAAACAGCATATCCATGCTCACCTCAGCTTTCTGCTTCTTTCCGCACACAGTAAACATGATCACACACTCTTTTCCCGGTCCCTTTTTTCCTCTGCCAGTGACAAAATGCAGTCACTTTTCTGTTTGTGTGTGCAGGTCATGCCCGGAGGCAGGGAAGGGAGGTGACCCCTGAGGTCCCTTTAGCCTGGCTTGCTTGGTTCCACAGTCTCAGTCAGTGCAGAGGGATCAGCATGGATAGTGTCAGTATAGGTGGATTTGCTCTTGAGGTCTCCTGGGAAAAGCCCTAGCAGCATGTAAGCTTGGCAGCTACTAACCAAAGGAAGAGCCAGTTAATGAAGTCCAGTTTAACTACTGACCAGAGATCGTTCAGTGCTGCAAGACACGGCGTTTTTTCCAAGCAAAAGCCATTACATAAACGCATTGCTTCATAGCACATGCCCTGTCTGCAGGTAACAAGAACAATTACTTCTCTTTCTAGTCCTTGCCTCGAGCACCGTTACCTCATAGGAGGCATATGATGTAATTATTTCAGAGCATCTGTTCAAGCCACAGCAGAGAAGACAAAAGTAATAGAACAACAAGACAATATTACAGGACATCACAATTCAATCATCCTTTGGAATGATTTTGTAAACTATGCTCAAGACTAAAGAACATGTGTTTCTCCTGATAAGGTAGTACCCGATTTTTATTCTCAATTAGCATTCCACAAAGGTCCAAAAGCCCAGAAGAGGTGATCCTCAACAGATGAAGGATCTTCAGACTGAGGGAAAGTTTTTCATGGGCATGAACGTTAAACTCTTTTCAGAACATCATGTTCCGAAATACAAACACAATCTTCAAGTATAAACTGGGAGGCTAAATTAGAAAGGACTGGTTTCCTAAAGAAGGAACCACGATCGTTTTCTCACAGAAGCAGACATGAGCTCTCAAAGGCAGTATTAGCCACTTGAATAGAAGGAATTAGCAAACCAGTCAAACAGAAGTTTAAAGAAATTATCTTAAAGGTGGTGTCAGTTGATGTAAAAGCTGGGGTAGGTTTAGAAAGGGAGGTAAGCATATAAATGCCACCTTATGTGCCCAAGACCCATGCACAGGCTTCGCATTGTGAGAGCTACCTCCAGAGAAGTTAGGACTCAAGCATTAATTTTGGGGTGTTCTGCCAGCCACTCACATCATCAGCCCAATGTAGGTACCAAGCTCCCATACCATGGATCTGAGGAACAGAAAAACTACCACCTTGAACACGTGCCTGGGAGCAGTTTTTTAAGCTTTGCAATGGAAAACATCAAGAGAGAGTGCTACCTCTAGTTAGGCACTTATCTCTGGGATGGTGGAGGGCTCCCACTAACAGCTAAAGTTTGGCAGACTAACTTTTGCTTTCTCCTCAGCCTTTCCTGCTGTTTACCTTACATGCCTCACATTTGTGTCTCCTCTGTAGGTGTTTGCCCTCCCCGTGCATGTTAGGATGAAACTAGGCATTCAGCTCCAAGCTGGCAGTGCTGGAATACATAATGTGGCACTGAGGAGGCAGCTGTGGCAAATTTCCTTGCTAATCTAATCCCTGGTACTATCTTCAGTGTGTAGAAAAGACTTATGTGAACAGGAGGCTACTCTAGAAATACTCTGCAGCTGGAGGACTACCTATTTTCTCAAGAACAGGTGGCTTATAGAGCATATTTTTGATATCTGGCTGAGAAAATTTTGCTTCAGGAGCCACAAAGAGCAGAAAACCGTAACACTAATCTTTAATCACCTAAGAAAACAAGTGTCCCCAAGGAAGCAGCTGAAATGACAATTTACATGGTAATCTGGATATAATGCAGCATAGCTGTATTATGTCAAGGCAGCAGCAAGGATCTACATCCAGAACTCCTGTGGGGTAATGGCACCTCTAGCCCACATCCCCCAGGGACATACTTTCTTTTTCAAAACAAAAAAGGCAGCAGCTACCACAGATTTCATCAGGAAGAAGTAATTATTTAACTTTGAGAAACAGAAGTTAACGGCATCATCACCCTGAGCTCCATGGATTGGGCTTCAGCTGAGCTAAGCCCAAATGAATGCTCCATGCCCTAGCTTGATGCTGTACGCACAAGAGATTGGACATCGGACAGACGCCCACCAGCACTGCCCCTACCATAAACACCACGTTGTTCTAGCAGAATGCTTCACTACTACTGCTAACAGTACAATGTGGCCTTGTCTTCAGCTAGAACACCTGGAAGAAAAGCACAGATTCAGTGAAAACAGTCTAAGAGGTGATACCGTGGCCCACCAGTAACACATCACCAACAACAATTCTGACATCTGCAGGAGAGATATAGACGCCCACGAGTATGATAAACCTCTTGCACAATATCCACATCTTCTGTTAATTAATCGCTTCAATACCAAGCGCAAAGGTAAGTTCTGACAGACTGCGGTAGAGATCAGATATTTAACTTCCAGTTACTCCTGGCTGTTATCTATCTAACTCAGGTAAGAACCAGATGCTGTATCTTTTCATTTCAAGGGTTCTTTTTGTTCTTTGGTTGTTAGGGTTTTTTCCCCCCCCAACAAGCTAATGGGACCTTGAATTGTAAAGTGATTTTATTTTGAGGAACACAAAGTAAATAGGTATTATTTTAAGGCTAATGTACTCAAGTAGACAAATAGAGTTTATAAACAGAAGTTTTTTGAAAGAAAACATGCTTCATTGGGTGACATTTGCTAAAAAACACTTGCATTCATCATGTCTTGATGCCTTCGTAGCTTATTTATGACTCTGTTAATGCTGTCTTCTCTGGTGGTGAAGCTCCCACCTAAGTAGTAATATAAATCAGTAGGATGCCAAAAGTCAACCACACTGCAACATTTTAATGCTGCTGGGTAAGAGAGACTCATGAATACAAAATGCTGAAAATCAATAGTGAAAAAGCATCCAGTCATGTCAAATCAGGCTCGGACCTTCTTCCCCCTTAGAGTTTCATCGTGGCCAGGTGGTTGGTTACCAGCACTGCATGTCCAGGTTCTCTGCCTGATGCAGAAGAGGAGGTTAGTGCCCATGGTGCAGTGAGTTGCACTTTTGTATGAGTCACGATCAAACTAATGGACCCAACTCCCGGAATTACTGGGGATGCTGGGGTAGTGCCTTGTCTCCTCCATGCTACCGGAAATACATGTGAAATGCATTTAGAAACTGGCCCACATTCTCCTGGACATCATGTGAAGCTATGGCACTGGTAGGTTCTGGCCACTGAAGGGCTAAATCTCGATTCTAGGCCCATATGCATATAAAGCAAAAGTGACTCTTGTGAAGTTAATATGTTGGCAAGTCAGAGTAAGTGAGATCTGCTGCATTAGTACTGTACCATTGTTGCTCCCAGTATTTTGGTTCAGTTTCAAAGAAATACCTATACTTTGGTGTTACCTGCAACTTCTTTCTTTTCAAAGAAAAATCTTCAAATTCTGAAAGATTAGTGGCAGCTAATTTGGCGGCAGTAGAGAGACAAACATCTGATTCAGTGAAAAAGAACATGTTAAAACATGTTCAAATGTGGTTGTAGATCAGTGCAGGTATGTGCGACGATTCTTTCATTCACCCAACACATCAGCTCTAGTCAAGGATATGGAAGAGATTTTGTTTTACCTTCTGGTGTTTTCTTTAGCCCTAATGTTTTATGAAACAAAAATCAAGACCTAAATGATAAACAAATAAATAAATAATCACGCAAACCATTCTGGAAAGTCCTGCCCTTTCCTTCTCAAAAAATCGTTAGATAAAATTGTACCATCAAAATAAGCAAGCTTTCTGGGGTATTCTCCAGCCAAAATGTGAACACAATCCTCTGTTATTCCCCAGCTGGCACACACAGAGTGAACCTTTATAAAAGGTGTGTTTTGTCCTGCCTAGAGATACACAAAGCTGAGCAGTATCTTACTGAGATTTTAATTTAATCTTTTACGTAGCCAGGGAGCTTTAAGCTCTAGTGCTTTTAATTTATGTTACCTTATAAATTAATAATGTAGGTATGACAGAGGGTAGCTCATCAGATTAAATGTGTCATTTTATAAAGCAGTTTGGAAGCAAAAAGTATGAAGCCAAAATGAAGTAGTCTTAAATGATCCATTAGGCACACAAATCATTACATGTGTTATTTCTGGACTGCACAGTGGTTGAAAGGAATGATAATTTAGTTACTGTAATTTTATTTTAAGCTAGTAAGCACTTCCACAAGAAGTAAGAGAGTGGTGCTGACCCTGGCATGCTCTTCAGTGGCCTGCCAGAGCTCTCTGCGTCACTCCCCACACACGCTGTCCTGCGCCAAGGGTGGGCAGCACCCTTGGTAGCGAGTGTGGGACAAGTTCTTCCTGAGCAATCTACACCTGGGCACAATTCTGGCGTTTGATGGAGCTGCACAGGGAGCCTAGAGCGGTTTGGACATGAATGCATAAGTTTTGGGTTGCTTTGAAGAGTGACTCTCTCCCCACGCTGGGGACACAACTGATAATCTACTTCAGCTTACACAGAAAGATCCTTACCATGCAATATGGGTCAATCAGAAATCCTTAATACTTTATATTATGGCCTAATACTCAAAATTTTATACAGAAACTGAATAAACCTGCTCTTAAATTTAATGTGCTTCTATAAAATTTTGTTGGCAAACTTATTACAATTATTTGTGCTATAAAATGGGAAAAAATATCTGTGCAGCTTTAAACCAGTTTGTACCCGTGACAGGTATGTTCTTTGGTGAGAATACAAAACATACAAATTTATATATTTAGGGCATAGTATATATACATACTGGTACAATACAATAGGAATTTAAAACCATAATAAACCATATAATCTGTACAGGAGCGACTATATGCCTAGTCAGTGTTCCTATATTTTATCATCCCTCTCTCATGTATTTTTTCCTAATGGTTGCTGTTCTTTACACGCTCTTTAGCTGTAGAGCGAGGTACCCCAAAGCATGCCTGCTGGCTCAGGCCCTGGGAAGCCGCCCACCGAGGAAGAGGCGGCGTGAAGGCACTGTCTGTGCTGCGCTGAGGGAGGCTGAGCTGCACAGCCCTGCTGAGGAGGAGGCGGCTGTGCAGTGCCTTTGGGGAGCTTTACCGCCAAAAAAATTAGGTGCCTGTGGATTTTAGCAACCTGTGTAGGCAAGATCTGAGAATCCCTTCCTTTACTACCGCACTGCTAAGGCGACGTAGATGTCGTATTTTCACCCTCTCCCACTTCCACCTTTTATGGAATCATAGAATCATAGAATCATTAAGGTTGGAAAAGACCTCTCAGATCATCTAGTCCAACCGTCAACCCAACACCACCATGACTACTAAACCATGTTTTGAAGTGCCACATCTACACCTTTTTTGAACACCTCCAGGGATGGTGACTCCACCACCTCTCTGGGCAGCCTGTTCCGATGCCTCACCACTCTTTCAGTAATGTTTCCTAATATCCGATCTAAACCTCCCCTGGTGCAACTTGAGGCCATTACTTCTTGTCCTATCGCTAGCTACTTGAGCAAAGAGACCAACACCCTCCTCACCCCCCTTTTCATCTATATCATTGCAAATTCCTGCCAGAGAGCTTAGATAGTATACAAAATATAAACGAAGGTGATGGATAAAAGAAGCAGCAAGTGATTAAGCAAGTTGCTTATTAGTTCTGGGTCAGAATTGTCTTATTTTAACTACCCAGAAGCCCATGCAATGCCTCCCTAACATGTCCAGCTGTGCCTGGAATGCAAGCTTTCCTGAAGATGGTAGTGCCTCACAAAGAGCTGCAAAATCTCTGTATATCTCTCTCTTTCTCTCTATATGCACATATATAAAACATGCAATAAAGGGGGATAATTAAGAGGGGATGCTGGAACACAATGCTTGGGTTTTCAGATGTACTTGCATTTGACATCTCAGCCATAACGGAGCAGGCAGATGAATAATTCTTTTTACAGTAATTCTTAGTGCAGGACCACTGAAAGGTCTCAGTGTGGATAGTGGACATGCTGAAGCAGACACTACATAAACACATAGTAAGGGACAGTCCTCCTGCTGAAGGATTCTCTCATCCAGATGGAGAGTACAAGGAAATCAGAGGCCTGTAGTGACTTGCTCAAAGCCACAAAACAGATCTGCAGTAAAGCTAGGAACCAGAGCCATATCTCCAAATGCCCAGGGCTACCCTGAGACCAATAAAACCTCTGCAGATTAACCCCATTCGGTCTGCTAGTCAGACTCACAAATGCATGCATTTTACTAAGCCTGCTGCAGGCTTACTTGTAATGATGTTCCCCTGCATCCCAAACAGGCTGCAGGGCTTGCACCTGCTCTTCAACTCAGCCATCATTTCATTAAATGGAAGACATAAAACTACCAACCGTATCAGTTAACTGCAGCAACAGAGAGGATAATGCTCTGGTTTTAAACCCAGGGATCTGGCGAACCGCAACTGCTCACCCCAGAATTCAACAGTATTTAAAATGTTATCTGAGAGCAGCTGGAAAGAAGAATATTTAAAACACAAAGAAACAAAAAGGTGGTTGTTTTGGGCTAGCATTTGGTTTTGGTTTTAGATTAAACTGTTGCTTCTTCTAACCTCCATGTTTCTCTCATCTCTGAAGCAACCGTGTTTGCTGTGGAGTAAACAACAAATACAAATTGAAGACTGAAGTGCAGGTACCATAGCATCTTACGAAAATGCCTTTAAAACTCCTGGATACTGCTCTAGGACCTGCAGTGAACAGTGAAATTTCTTTATCTGCAGCCCCCGAATGATTTAGACAATGAAGAAACCGTAACAATGGCTAAGCAGCACAAGTTCAGCATTTATAATCTCAACCCCAGCCGTCTGAGGTACAGCAATGCCCGAGTACCCTGGTTTCCTAGATTTTTTTTTCCCTGTGGTGAGTTTCCACCTTGCTGCTGCACAGCTGGAGGCTGAGAACTGTGTACTTCTTACTGTTTACTTTCTCAGCTACTTCATTAAAAGGCAGTGAGCCCCACTGTGTAGCAGAAGGGGAAAACGTTGTTCACATCCTTCCACGTATTGGGGAAGCTCTCTGACACGGGACATCTTGACGGCTGAGTCATCCCATCTGTCCCAGACACCTCTCAGGCCAACATGAGATCAGGTGAAGGAGCGCTCACCAAAAGGCAGTCCTTTAAGCAGCCAGAGCATCCTCAGCCCCTCACGGAGGACGGGCACTCAGGGTTTTCCATGAGCGCTTCAGGCTTTGTGGGTTTGGCTTGCTGTAAAGACAAGGTGTGCTGAAGACAAAATGCTGCCTTTGGTTATGACTGCGCTTCCTCCCGGAAATAAACACAACAGCTCGAGTTTAACTGGGATCAGAGCTTGGCCTTTGATGTCAGGGGCATAATGCCAGGAAAATACTGCAATACTTTTTACTTGGCTATTCAAGGCACCACACGAGTCCTGAGTTTGGAAAAGAAAAATTTAGCGTACTCGGAGATTGCCATAAAAGTCAGCTGTGGGTAAAGGCAGAAGATATTAATAAAAAAATGATGTTCACAGAGGTTTGAACAGAAAACTCTCGAGAAGCAATTGCAGAAAATGTGGACTTTCATTATGTGACTTGTAGGTATTGGAAATAAACCTGGATTTCTTACTGTTGGAGTGAAATCGTATTAAGAATAATAACATACCACCTAGCACAGGACACAGAATGAATTCAGAACATCCTTTAACAAACCTGAAGAGGAAAGCAAATGCAAGTTTGATTTAATTGGCTGATCTGAATAAAATGTCCACTAGAGGTAGAGCAGCATGCAAGAGCCACAGGAGAGAAAACAAAAGCTCCCATACCTGTATCTTTGCTTTGGAGACTGCTTTTCAGCTGACTTAAAAACATGTCCAAGATAATACAAAGGAAAGAATAAAAAGTTCCAGTTTGTTGCAAACCACGTTAGAGTGAAGGGTGCATCGAATTTCTTAAAGGTCAGTTTTGCTAGCTGGGTTGAACCCGACCAGGAGGAGCAGACACCCAGGACCACAGCCACACCCCAGAAAATCTTCTTGAGTTGCGTCATGGAGCATTTCCAGCAACAGCGGTTAACCCTTCCACTGCCTTCTGCCCCAGCTTGCATCTGTGCTTCGGCTGGGGCTGGAGACTCCCGCGAGCGCTCATCCCCTGGGGAGGAGAAAACACAAGGCTTACTAAGGAAATCCAGGCTGCTTTGTAGTTTTCAAATCCTAGGCCCTTCTGAAGTCAAGCGGGGCTTTACCAGAAAAAAAAACCAAAAACAACACACCAGACCTTGACACAAATTGTCCTTCGTTTTTAGATCATTGCAAAGCCTCTGGTTCAACTGAGGCATAATTACAATGCAAATAATAATTATCACCTCTAGATTTAGAAGCAGCTGGGTAAAATGGAAATGAAAATTACATGTTGCTCTGATGTACATAGAAAGGCTTAACATACCACTTAAACTGATGCTGTTAGGATGTGTAAATGAATGAAAAATACGTCATTGAGTTTAATAAAGCAGCAAAGGGGATTACAACAGCACTTGGAAATGTTATTGTCTTGGATGTGGAATTGAGCAGCTTATGGAATATGGTGTTTCTTAAAAGAAGAGAGGTGACAATGTATTTAATCTCGATGTTAAGCACAATCACTGCAATGTAAGTAGCATGATTAATACTGAACTGGGATCACCAGGTATTTCAGTGATCCCCAGCAAAACAGCTTTCCCGAGGCCGTAAGCAGATGGCATAAATCAGACCAACCCAGAGGCTGTCCTGAAGAGCATCTCAGACTAGGCAACCCTAACTTTTTTTAGCTCGAGTCCTGCACCACATATGACGCAGCACATGGACTGGAACCTTGGCGTGATATAACTGAGCCTGGGGTGCTGCTGGAAAGCTCTGTTTCACACATGTCTTATTGCTGACCCCAGTGTCCAGGGTCCCAAAGCAGAAGCTGCTCCTCAGCCATGCACCTGAGCACCCATCAGCCCAGTTACAGACAATATACAAACCAGGTGATAATTTTTAAAGACGATGTCCACTGTATGTCTGGTTTCAAATTAGCTGCCTGACAACCATCAAAACCTCCTTCAGGCTTATGTTTCCAAAAACTTGTCTCTTTTACATGTTAGAGCACTTGGTTTAACGAAAAGGTCATTTATCTTCTAAAATACCTTGCCCCTTTACTGACATCCTTAACCATGAATTGTTACAGCCCTGCGATTGTACCGCTATCAGCACATACTGTATCCAGCTTGTGAATGAATGACCAAAGCGAGGTGAGGTGATTCAGTTCCTCCTCAGATCAAAAGGTGCTGGCAGACCTCAGCAGCAGGCCACTGCATTTAGGACTTTCACCTGCCTTCCTTAAATTCACCCCATTTAACATCCGCTAAAGCTGTCAGTCACCCGCATGCAACACTCAGCAGTGATTTCTGTTAAAGGCTGACTTCGGTCTAGTTGGTCCATTCACTTGAAGGAGGATGTAATAGTAATTCACGTTGAAAGCCAGGAACCTACAACTTCAAAAGTGTCCAGAGGTCGCTGCATGCATTAAAAGGTGAAAAGAGAAATGTAAATACAACCAGGACAATGAGAACCTCTATTACTGCCAAGCATTTATATATGTTCAAGGCAGACTAAAAGAGATCTGCACATAAAAAAAAAAAATCCTTCCTTATCTTGGTGGGAATCAGTATTTGGAATGGAAAATCTCTTAGAGCTTCTTATTTCAGGTTAACCTAAATTTGTATTTACATGAGCTAACACATTATTAAAAAAAAAAAGGTTTATTCTGATGGAGACAAATATTTAATTATTTCTTTACAGATAAGAAATGGATGATGTGAACTAAGAGTACCATTAGTTTGCCTAGTAAAGCTGAATTTTGCAACGGGAAAAACTGTGGCCTCTGTTTGATATCTTGAAATCTAAAAAGAATGTACAGCAGCAAAGGTATAAACATGCAGTCTTTTTGAGCAGCTTCAGGAGAGCTGGGGATGCTGCTGATCTCTCCACTTATTTCAGTTTTCAGTAGAAGATTGTGTGGGCAGCTTCCCCCGTAACGGGCAATGCACCAGCAGGCCAATGAATTATCCAAAGTTAACGTGGCTTTGTATCAAACATGTAAGGGAAAGCTTACAAGCTACCTGCTAAATGTTAGAAGAAGCTAGAATTGGGAAAAAAAAAAAAAAANAAGGGAAAAAGGAAAAAAAAAAAAAAAAAAGAAAAAAAAAAGGCTGCCTGTGAACCATTAGCTCATACAAAGTCATTTAGATACATCTTCTTTACATCATTGCTTGTAATTAATGTTTCTTACCTCACTCGCTGCACAGACCGGTCAGGGTTCAATTTACTGACCAGTGGTACATTCATTTCTTTTAACTTTGCCATGCAATGGGCAGCTGCCAGTGCTCTCTCTGCTGTCCACCACACAAATCCTGCAATGATTACTGAATTTGTCCTTTCCTCTCAAGCTTTTCTACTGGGCGTTGTCACTGCAACACCAAACACTTCACACACCCAAACGAACTCCAGCATCCTTCCCACGGACCACAGGGAGAGCTGGGCACAGAAAAAAACGAATCCAGGCAGCCAGGGTGCCAAGCAAGAGCTTAGGAGGGGTTTGTGCCACTGGGTCAATGCAGGGAAGACCCTTCCTCCACTCACAGTTTGCATCTCTGAAACTTCTTGGAGAGGTAGGCAAAAATGTTCCTCCTTCTAGAAGATAGCTGGCAGGGTACCCACTGTCCCTGTCTTCTCCGCAGTTACTCCCCCAAGAAGCAGGAAACCAGGATTTAAACCCTTCCTGCTGAAGATATTTGACTCTAGGGAGCATGCCTTAAGCCACTAGGGTATATGATATCCCAAGATGAGTAGGTGCTCTGAATCACAATACTGAATCTGTGTTATTTTTTCTAAAATAATAATTGGTCACTGAGGCAGCAAGGTAACATGTCTGGTCCTCTGGCCCAGTAGCCTTGGCAATCACTGAAAAGAGGGAAAAACACAACTATACCATCTGATGCACCAGACGCTCATCATGAAATAATGCAGTGTTTGGTGGACACCCCACAACAGACACTGTGGTGAGGATCTTCTCCCTACTGAAGTCACCTGTCCTGTTCCCCCTTGTACTGTGAACATACTCAAGAGTCAGGAGTTCATTTGGACAGCTTGCATGAATATCACTGCCTTTTAACTCTACTCTGTGGCAATTACTCCATATGAAACTAAGCTAAACTTTACTGATGCTCTTTGCCTCTGCTCCATAGGCAAAATGGCTCGTCCACGTACATTTAATTTTGTGTCAAATACACCAACAGAAACATTCACTTTCAGCAAAAGGCAATACTGCATGTATCACTTCTAAAGTCATCTTGCAGCTCAAGGCTTAAATTTCTACAGATGCTCGTTCTTTGGATGCATTTACATGCTGGATGGAGTAAAAACTTATCCCAGGCATGATGGGTTTCGGGATGATAGTCCCCATATTTTGAGGTAAAAATCACTGTCCTGGTGATTAACAGTTACAAGCTGAGACTTGTCGTATCTGTCAGTGAAACTGCATCGTGCCCTCATGATTTCCTGTGCTGTCGGAGAGCTAGATGTCAAACGAGCACAGCCTTTTTCAGTGGATGCCGCACTGTCCTGGAGGATACCTGGGCCATAATCTGCCCTAAAAAGCCAGATTGTCTTTGGAAATGGTGGACACTACAGATGATATACAGTCACGTGGACGCATTGTCTCATTTACCATGCTGGGGATTTGCCTGCCAGCTGGCATGCATAACACCCAGAGCTGTAGCTTTCCCTGCCCAGTCCCTATGTCCCCATGGGGACGTTTTCCTCACCCAAACCGCAGATGCACAGATGGGGTGGCATCAAACCCACACATGGATGATAAGCTCCTCACTCTCTTTCTAACACTGCACAAGGGCCAGCTGGCAACAGAACACACATGAATTTAAAGATGGTACAACATCTTTTCAGAATGGATGAGGAAGGACATTAAAGAATTTTATTTCTGGACATCCTCCTCCAGACTTTCAATGGGTTTCTTCCATTGCTCCTTGCAGCAGACTGCTCTATATGCTACTGTATCTCCCAAAAGAACAAATCAAGATGCTGAGATAGAGGAAAATGCCTGTATTGCTTTTACTAATTTTGGCTTTTCATTCTCCCTTTTGTTCATTCATTTTCTGGTTTCATAAATCCCAACTGGAACCACCCCTCCTCCCTCCCTTTCAGCCCAACCTGTCTCCCACGACATTCAGAAGACATTCTCCCACGACATTCAGAACATCCTTCTGTTTCCTCCATTATGGGTGAGACCCCTCTCAGCTGACTTCAGATACCTGAGGTAGAGACACCTGTGTCTGAGCTACTCACTCCATGCTCCCGGCTGAGGCCATGGAGAAAAACAGGCACTGGAAGGCACTGCTCGCCTCACGTAAGGTAGATGCCTTAGATGATGTGCCTTTTCTTCCTGACTACAGATGCTTGCAGTGGGTTAGAGAAAATCCACCCCAGCAGCGGTAACACCTTTAGATAGCCTGTCCAGACCACTTCAGAAGTGCTTTAAGGCTTAAGACTCCTGGGCACAGCTAGCCAGTTAAAGGCTTACCATAGGACCACACTGTACCTGACTGTATATGTTAAAAAAGTGATACTGATAAAAACCAAGGGCGGCATTCATCTTCTTAGTTTGAGACATCTGCTGTGCAGACTTGTGTATCTGAGACAGTCATTTACACTTACTGCATAGTTAGTAGACAGAAAAAAGACATTTCCATAGCATGGTTTATCTCCTCCTAAAGTAGGCAATTAAAACAAGCCAGATGAATCACCCTCTCCAAGTGCTTGTTTCTCTCCACCAGCTCTAAACAGTCTGGGGAGACAAGCTCAGAAGTAGGTGTCTCTCATGTAGGTGTCTGAAGCTGGGTGAGATGAGTCCCACCTCTCCACTGCTGCTGTCAGGAACACAGAGTAAAGCCACCACAGACGGCACTGGTAGGCTCAGAGCTGGGCCCTGCCACACAAACATATTCAGCTGTTACCAATGAACTGCTTTATGTGTTGCCACCGAGTCAGCAAATGAGTGAAAGAGGTATTACAAAAGTGCTGGGTGTCATTGCCAACCCTTCAGAGTGACAAAATGACCCTCACAGGCTAAGGTCCTGCCTATTAGGGACTGAAACATGAGCCTAATGATAATGCACAACTCCACCAGCTTCTCCAGGCTATGAATGTACTTCAGCATAAGCATATTCTTAAACAGCTCTTTGAATCAGGCTTCTGGAAAATATTCTGTCAAAAGGAAGAATCCTCACTGGTCTCTCTGACAATTACAAATGAGCCATCCTCAAGGCATTTCCATTTTGCCAGACTCTCAAATGTTTTGTAGCTGCTTGGGCATCGCACAGAACAAGTTTGTAAAGCTTGCAAAACTATTATACGCGTATCATAAATAGGGAAGAAGGAGCCCAGGAAAGTCCTGTAAGGCAGCACCTGACCCTCAGCATGGTTAGAGCTCTAGAAACCCATGACATGCAGGTAGCTACAGCAGCTTTCTCATGCCATTGTCCACGATGATCTCCTTTCGCAGGTCATCCTGATAGCTGTTTTTAAGGAACTGTTAGTATTTCATTTTGGAAGCCAGTAATCTCCATGTATCAACCTTTCCAAAGGCCTATGTCTCTGCTGCACAGAACAGTAGTGAGAACACACACAGCCTAACTTCTGCATCAAGGGACATTCCCTCCTTCTCCAAATTAGCTTTAGCTTTGCCAAGGCTGCTTGCACTAGCTCCCAACCCCACCAGAGCTCCTCAGATGCCAAAGAATCCATTCCTGGGCATGCCCAAGCACCATGGCTCCTAAGCAGGTTTGTGCCTCTCTTACACCCAGACCTGTCAGGATTCAAAGACACATTTGAGAGTTTCCATCTCATTTTAAGAGTCATCTCCAAGAAATAATTCCATTCTGTATTTGAAGTAGTCATTGGAACAAGGCCTAGAGCCTCACTTTTTCTTGTCTGGGCAAATGACCTCATCACTTCATGCTTTCTCAATAAATAAGGATGTTTTTTATTCTGAGAAGACCAGCTTTGCCGAAATCTGGGTCCCCCTGGCCTTGGAAGGCCTGTGGATTAGGGCACCCACTTGGGCAGATGGGATCCCTGCTCCTTCTAGCAAGGGGGTGGGAGGCTGCTCTACACGCTGAGCTGCTGAAGAGGAGGACGCACTCCACCTCCACTTTTTGAAGGAAAGGGTTCAGCCACTTAGCTGCCAATTCAACTCTGAAACAGAGTGGTAAGTGATAGAGAGAGTGAGCAATAGTGAGGAACGAGCATCTTAGTATGGTATAAAGCACAGGACTCTGCTCAGCATCACCTACCGGGCAAACTAGATGATTCATCCTGCAGCCTCACTGGTGTCCTTTGACGGGGGTCAACACACACACTGATAAAGGAGATGCACTTTCTCTTTCTAGGTTTATAAGAGGCTTCTGCCAAAATCCAACTCTAAAGGGCCTTACAGAAAACAAGCAGCCAGGGAAGGTGCTGGAATGGATAAAAGGCGCAGCACGATATAGGAAACTAGTGATGAGTAAATACAGTAATGGGGGAAGTAGCTGAAGCTCTGCAGAGGTCTCCTGTGGGACCTGCACTCTTCACCATAACCATAGGTAACATGAACAAGGGGGCGAGCGGTGAGGTGAAAGTTTCCTCACGATGTGAAGCTAGGCGGGTCAGCAGGGGTAAAGGCCAGCTGTGAGGGACGACAGGCTACGTGACTGGGTCATAAATCAGCAGATGGAGCAGTGTGCCGATAAAGAGGTGCAGCCAGGAGTAAACAATTCACATGCTGCACACGCAGCGATGGGCTCTGGCCATTGCCACCAGGGATCCTAAATCCTTCATAGCCTGCTCCACAAAAAAGGCAACTCAGTGTTTCAGGAGCAGCCAAAAAAGCAAAAATAACTGCCAAAAATTACCAGGAACAAAGCAGAAAACAGAGAAAAAAGTTGTTTCCTACATCTGGGGAAACTGCAGCTATCAGCACACCCACACTGTGAGAGATGCATCTCAGGCTAGGAAATACACCTTCCCGATCAATTCCACCGAGCTGCAGACAGGACCAGACAGACCTTTGGTCAGGCTCCATATGGTGGCTGTGTGTGTGATTTTTGAGGAAATTGCTCTTGGGTTCCTAGGGGGAAGCTGTGAGTCTCTGTGGGTGGCTGGCTGATGGGACTGCAACGCTTAGTGCTGCAATGACTTTGGGCTTGTCTGTGCACATTTCCCCAATTTTCCAACTATGGTTGGTGCTGAAGGTCTAACAGATCAGTATTATATTTTTTAATGAATACCAATTAATGTACCGTAATCGAAAAATGACTTAAACCTTTATTAAATCATTTTAAAAAAGTGAATATTTGGCCAAAATGGCATTGCACATATGGATTTTTAGATGCTTTTCGGAAAACTGTAAAAGTTTAAAGCACTTTCTTTAAATGCTTTTACAGGAACGGATAAAAATAATTTTACTTAATTTGATCATGGAATGGCATGACTAAATTAAGAATAAATCAATACAGCAGATAGTTTTAAAATCCACAGTAGATGTTATTTTAAAGAACAAAACCAGGGTATTAACCTATATAGGTCAGAAGGTCTGAATTTGCTGAAGGCTACAGAATAAGGGATGTAGGTATCTGGAAATGGGGAAAACTGCATGAACTGGCATTGGAATAGGCTGCCCAGGGAGCTGGTGGAGTCTCCATCCCTGGAGGTGTTCAAAAAACATGTAGATGTGGCACTTCGAGACATGGTTTAGTAGACATGGTGTTGTTGGGTTGACAGTTGGACTAGATGATGAGAGGTCTTTTCCAACCTTAATGATTCTATGATTCTAACATGGATTCAAAGCAAGATGAATGCAGTCTGAGTTCAAACCCTCTTTTGCTATTGGAATGCATAATATAAATTACTAATTATACAAAATAAAGTGTTATGATAATCTATACAGGATATTCAAACTTAACCTGATCATCTCACCTTAATTTCAATAGGGTAGGAAATAGGTCTATCAGTTCAAGGCCAATCAATTCTCCTGTCCTCTTGTCTGCAGAAATCTGTCCCGTACCACTGATACGACCAGATCATCCATACAGCTTAACTTGTACCAAGCTTGTAACAGGTACTCCCAAATCCTAAAGTATTACTCACAGATATAGCATTTTCTATCGCTAATGGTTATCATATATTAATTCCTGGTTTATCCTGTGCTAAGTAGTATACCTAAGCTTACTAAGATTTAGAATTAAATAACCTGCACATATTTGCTGAAGATACACTACATTCTCTTCCTTAGCACACAATATTTCTTTCTTTCTCTGTCAAATAGTCCAGCAAGGCTTCCTGCAATACATATATTCTAATTCCTGCTACTGATACGGAGAGAGCTGAAAAATTATCAACTCCATACTGCAGCAATCTGGACTTCATTTCATTTAGCTTCAGAGGCAACTGCTTAGAAATTTTCTTAAAAGTGCATCACTCGAATGGGCCTCATTAAAATATGATATTCCATATTGTGGGGTGAGGAATTCCCCTAAATACTGTTCTTTTTATTATTAATCAGAATGCATGACTAGAGTCCAGAGTGAAAATGGAAGATACTGGGTGCTTATTACAGTATTGGCCTTGTGGTACTGGAAAGTAACAGCCATAAAAGCACATAAAGAATAAACCTGATTAGGAGATACATATTCTTAATAGTATGGAAAAAGAGATCTTGTTTCCTCATTATTCTGCATCCCTTCCTTGAATAAAAATTGGACTCAAGCTTACAGTGAGCTACCTGGTGAGGTCACTGGGAGTTTCGCCCTTGACTTTGAGGAGACCAGCATCTCTGTGGAAGCAGAACTTCCATTAGAACAAAAATAAGCTATGTCCAAAACTATATTCTGGGCAAATTTTAATCAGAGCCTGTGCAAATTTCACCCTGAACAAAGGTTTGAGAGATGATTGTCTGTTCTGGTGAAAAGAACAAACTTGATTCTCTGCAGGCAACTACTGTATTAATTAGCCAGGCATTTGAGTGCCACGTGTCTGTCTTGAGTAATAGTTCTATCTCCAAGGGAATTCAACTACTTATACTAATATAAATAGCACATTTATACCTGTACATAATATTAAGAGGGAAGTGAATTCATGCTAACCGTGGAGGCTATGCTGTCTGCATTTTATCAAAAACAAGATTACGTTCTTTCTTCCTTATGGAGCTTTCCAAAATTCAGAGCTGCTTGGCTTTCAAGTAAACATAGGTTTAGACAGAAGATTTTGCTACAGCCCATTGGTTTCTTGCATACTGAATTCTAACTCCAATTGGTTGTTCTCTTAAGAGCTAAAGAGTTAACCTGCTATTGAAATTCAAATGCAATGCTGTTTTAGGTCCTAAGTTCAGAACAAGATAGTTGGAGCATCTGTTCTCTGTCAGCCAATAACCAGATATTAGAGTGGACTTGACATGGACTTCGGCATGCTCACAGTGGTTGGAATAAGGTACATATATCCAGAGAATTCCCCACATGATCTGCTGCTCAAGGATCTACCAGAAGAAAGAAGAGGATGCCTCCTCACCTCTCACCAGCAAGCTCAGCAAAAGCTGGGTCTCCTCTGATAACAAAGCTAGGTTTGACTAGGCCCATGCTGGCACCAAGGCACTTAGGATAACTCTGAGCAAAAATACATTACATGCAAAAATTCTAGTTTCTATTTTCCCTCTGATACTTGCCTCTTCCTCTCTTCAGTGAGAAAGGCTTTTGCAGCCTGCTATTCCTCACTTGTTTCAATTAGCTGTGGAAAACAGACTCATGCCTTTTTCAGCCATAAATACAGTACTATCCTTGCTGAGACTTGCACTAGAGAATTTGAGAAGACTGTGGAACAGGCACTTATAGATCCTCCTTCCGCACTTCTGTATTCTCCATGACTGAATTACAAGGCTTATGGGGCTCATAATTTTTTTTTTTTTTTTTTGAGGAGGTTTTGGGCCAGAAATAGTGATACTGAGTAAAATGTATACCTGTTATTTCAAGAAGAGTCAACATATAATTTTTTTACAACCAAAGGGTGCTAGATCCCATGGCAAAATTCCTGCCTTGTGTAGGACTCACAAAATTTCCAGGCTAGGTACCCCTGCATTATGTCCAGCTAGAGTGGATCCAAATTCCTGCAACCGGGCAGTTAACGTCAGAGGTGGTACCTGGCTTCTCTAATACATCATGCCAACACATTTGGTGGGCAGCTCTGCCTAAAAGCAAGCCATCTCTGCACTGCTAAAAATGCCTTGTTTCCTGTTGCCTTTGATCTTATGCTGCAGTGGCTGTCAGCAAAACTCAGTGAAGATTACAAAGTAAACCTACTCTTTTATTGGCCAAATTCCTGCTTCCGCAGGATGCTATCCAGGTCTGCAGTGGCATCTCACAGTTTATAATTAACAAAGATTAACTGGGCTGTGGACTAAAGGTTGGCGATGATACTCTAGCCAAGTGGAGGGAGCCGCTTTGTATATAAGTGAATGTGCTGTGCTGAGTGTAATGTGCTAGGAAAGCTACAACATAAATAATGCGATATATGAGGCTTATAACTGGGAAATTGCTGGGGAATACATGTTGAGCTATCATAGACTTTTATGCTGAACTACTAGCCTTTTCTGAACTCTGGCTCTTAGACTGAACTGTTTCTCTGCTACAAATCCTACTGTCTACAGATGTCAGCCATTAGGAAAGAGGGACAAAATTTCTGGTAGCCAAGAGGGCAAA
>VZTL01025602.1:1219-17276 GCA_013400535.1 Scopus umbretta
AGATCTTGCACTCTTTGTGCGGGGAAAAATGGTTAATTTTATGAGGAAGAGAGGACTTGCTTTCATTTTGCCTAAGCAAGTTGCTTGCTAGTTAGTGCTTCTTCTCCAGGTAAAAGGAAGAGCAGGAATGCTTGGTGAGGCAGTCTCTTTGAGACCATGTTAAAGCACATGTGGACTAACAAAATGTTGTTCCTGACCCTGAAGTACTTTCTAAAGGTTGATCATAAGTTATTAAATTGTTATTAAGTTATTATTATTGATCTTAAACAAGACATGAATATCGCATTAATAAGGGCAGCCTGTGGGCCCTGGTAAAAGGGATTATCAGGCTGAGCCACTGCATTGGTTTGCAAAGCAAGATATGATTGAGGAAATGCAAACTCTGCGTTTTGCATCCTCTTGGTAGCATGGCATTTGCCCTTCAGATAACATCAATGTTTCATTTGACCTTATCTCCCTTGTTCCAGATTAGCGGTGATATGAACTGTAGGCTGATGCATAGTGCTCTCACTTTACAGGGCAGATTTTCTCGGTGTGATAAATTAGCATTCCAAATAGGCCTTTCTCTTTCATCTTCAAGGCAACAGATCTACTAGCTGGATTTCTGTCCCCACCTGCGCTCAGCCATGCTGTTCCTCTTCACCTCTGTGCCTTTCTGAATAAGAAATAGTTATTCAACAATGAATGTACCTCATTACCTCTGTAGGACACTAGCTAAATTTCAAAGCCTCTCTCAGACTAGCAACACAACTATGCCCTTCCATCCTAATTGATGGCTCTGCTCAAGACCACAGCAGGTCCAGCTGAGACACAGGGAGCTGAGGGTAAGTGAAGAGCTGAAACCCAGTTCAAGCTAATTCTTGAATGAATGCTAGGAATCCCTCACACATGTAAGTTTATCATTTATAGCCTGTAATTTTCTCAACTAATTCCAAATTTAATGATAGCTTTCAGCTTTGGCTTTCTTTTCTAAGTAATGTACCAGTGACTATGTATAATCTCCGCGTAAAGTCAGAAGCAGCTTACGTGATAATTACAGTGGCAGCACAGCACCTACTGTTCAAGATAGTCATCCATGAGAAAGTGCTTGCATGATAGTTAAGGTGCCGAGATGAAGTTGTACATCTTTCTGGTGCTGTCCCAAAGCTATTTTATTAGTGGCTCAGCTTGATGGTGGAAGCAAAAGAACTGGAGAGACCAAAAACAACTCTTTGCACATACAGCAGATATTTCTTGGACATGATGAACTTTTGCGGTCATAGATTTCTTGGAGTCATATTGTTGAGTAACTTTACATTTACCTCATAATAATTATGATGTAGTGGGTTGAAAATTCCTCTTTTTACACTGTGGAAGATGTTTTGCATCCACTTTTTTCTCCAGGAGCAAATGAAAACAATTCTAACTGAACAAAGCAGAAGGAAAATCCAAGTGTATGGTAGAAGCAGAATACCCTTGTTTCCTCTAACTCAAAATTAGCATTGGTTACTTCATTTTAGATCCCCCTCAGCTGGAATGACAAGCGTCAGAGGGGCAATCTCTAGAGAACACACCATGTCTGTCTGTTGTCCAATATGGAAGAGATTATGTATTAACTTAGACTGGCCCCATGAAGCAAGTTGTGAATTTAATTTTGGTTTTCTTTTGGACTGTTGCAGCAGAAAGATCTCAGAGTGGTACTCTTATTTTGCAGTCAAATTTGTAGCAAATTGATGGAGAAGAAAATGGGACGGGTCTGCTCACCATTCTTGCTAGATCTCTGATGTCAAAAAGACCACTAACACTGACAAGCACCCAGGGGAGGGGGGAATGCACGGGCATATTTGAACAACACTATTCAGTGCTTTTCATTTACAACAGAAAAATCAGGTTAAAACGTGAATATCCTTTTATTATTTACTTCCTTTTTTTTGTGTTTGCTTGATTCTGTAGACATGTATATATGGTTAGACTGGGAGAGAGGCACCTGCAATCGTTTTGCATACTACCCGGTGTTAACCAGTGGATCCAGCAATAGCCTGCTTTACGGCAGAAACTCTCAACAAGAAAGCACCATCTTGAAATGCAAAAGCCTCTAAAGCCTAACTTTGTACTTTCATTACATCAACAAAAATGCCTTTATTTAAAAGCACCTCCATTTAGTACCTAAATTCTTAAATCCTTTCTGTCCTGAATTTTGGACTGCTCATTCCCTGCTGCTTCAATATAACTATGTCCTTCCTGCTGTAAGAAGTGGGGTACCCTGGCTGATACAATGAGCACAATTCAGAGCATCAGTACAATGTTAATGCCGCTGTTGATCTCCCAGGAAGCATATAGAAGACGCTGAGGGGTACTCGGTCACAATTAAAGATATTAAGCTAAAAGGAAATGCTGTGGGTAGATGACTGTTTTCATATGTAGGCCTTATTTGCAAAAAATGAGTGATTAAACTGAATCCAGTCTCTCTATAGTGCTTTGATGGTTAAGTGAGAAGGGAAAAGATGTTCTAGAGGTGTGTGATGGAAAACGTGAATATTAACTCAGAACAGGAACTCCTCATGTTCTTGACAAAGTGCAGATACCTGTAGTAGATATCAGCTGTACTGGAGAAAGGCTTTAGGAAATGTCAGTTAACTTTTTATTCATTTCCATATAGGACTGTTGTCCAACATCTCCCTGCTCCATGCACTTTGATTCTGAAATGTGGTACTCAGCAAATTTTGAGGTTTGTGTCTTTTGTTGTTGGTTTTAGATTGACAAGTATGCTCAGCGGGATCTGAAGAAAGGGCTTCATTTGTATGGGACAGACGGAAATATTGGCCTAACTAACGCATGGAGCATCATTCAAACAGATGTAAGTCTGAGCCTTTGTTGTTTTTTTCCTTCCAGTTTATCCTCTGGATTCTGTAACTGCATATTCTGGGTGTGAACCTAATTAAACCTCCAGATCCCAAGCCAATCTCTTCCTCCCATCCAGTCAGCACATTAGCAACTAAACTCTCTGCTTTTTGTAACAAATGGTAATTTTTATTTCTCCTTTGACTAGCATAGCTTATTTCTTTTAAAATTGTATATTGTGTTGACACCTAAATATCATAGAGTTCTATGCTGTGTGGAGAGTGAAAGAGATGGTCAGACAGGAAACAAGCAGTACCTTCTCTTTAAAGTCAAAGGGACAGCTTATGTTGGGATGAAGAGCAATAGTGTAATAACCAAGAACTGCTTCAACCCCTTTTCATTTCTGTCCTGTCTCCTTTTGTTGCTATTGTTGATTTCCACTGGTGTAGTCTAAATGGAAGCTGGCCATGGTGTTTACAATCTCCTCCTACAGTCAGTACGTTTTTCCCAGCAGAATTCAATCATCCCCCATCACAGATGGGCTGGGAATGCTTTTTGCTGTGTTGCCACCCCTGTTGCATCCTTCTGATTCTCTGACAGCACTTTGCCAGTGTTTGTCTCATCAGGACTGGTGAACACTATAGCTGGCTTCCTCCTTTTGTCCTTGTCTGGCTTGCTGAAGAAACACCATCGTGACAGTCAGGTTTATTAGCTCTGTCCTCTTTTCATAGTCAGTTCAATTAGTTCTTATGGGGATGATCTTTCTGATTTGATTTTCTCTGCTCCTTGAATATCAGGAAAAGTGCTCCAACTTTTCTTCTGCTTTAGGAAGAAGCACTTGTACTGCCTTGGCTTCACTCAAAAAATCTTGCATAGCTTTCTCAAATTCTCCTCCAGAGGTGCTAGTGTGGTACAGACATGCAGTCTTTAGTCTTGCCTCTGATGTCTTAAATCAGCCAAAGACGATAACCTCTCCCAGTGTTTCCAAAGTTATATGAACTATTTGAGATGATGGATGGGCTACCTACCACATTCTGATATGATAAACCTGCTTATTTACCCTTGACTTCCTCTATTGCCATTTGGGCTGAAATCCTGAACATCTTTCAGTCTGGTAGTGCCAAGATTCACATATACTCCTCTGTACGATACAAGATAACAGGAGCAGCAGGCTGCTAAGAAAAGGTCTGAGAAATCAAAAATTTGGAGTCACTAACAGAACAAAAGAACTGGTTGGCCCAACTCCATGTGCCTGTTTGGGGCTGCAGAAGCCCCAGTGCAGTAGGTTGACAGCAACAGTAGCGTGTGTGAAAGACAAACAGCTCAGGTCCAGCAAACAAGCTAATAAGCTTTCCGGTCCTGCATCCGAACAACTGCATGTGGAAGGTTCTTTTGCTTACCTTTAAAAGGCCGCAGCGTCTTGCAATATTGTTAATATTTTTCTCTTCCAACACTATGATCAAATATGAGAAGACATCAGTTACTGACAAGAGAAATGCATTTTTGTGGTGCTAGCCCAAGAGTAAGCCATGTGAAATATAGATAAAAAGTTTAATATCATTGCATATATCAAGCAGTATTAGAAGTTTTACTCTTTTACACTAACTTAACTCTGCTTAGTAAAAATGTAGTAAAAATTACTAATATTAAGATGTTTGCAGTAAATATTAATCTGGTTTCAGTGACACCCCAAGAACTGTTAAAAACATATAGCAAAGGTGGGGGGGAAAGCATTATTTGGAGGACTTATGAGATATAAACCCCATGCTTCTGCTCCCCTTTTTATAAAAAAGGTGTAACAATATATACTATGTCTAGTTCACCTAGTCACATTTTTTCAAGATGTTCACAAGTTGGACTGGATTCAGAAAAGATGTAAACGAATAATGAGAATTTTGGAAATTTACATTACGGTGAGAAATTTTGAAAGCTTTATATAACCAGAAAAAGACGAAGTAGTGATGTGATTGCAGTCCTTAAAAAGAGAGCAGGAAGGGAAAAGGGTTTTGAAAGAAAAGGACTCTGTAATTGATCCAAGAGCTAAAACCTGAAGATACAGATATCTGATGGTAGGATGCCATTGTACAGCAGGATGGTGGATTCTTTTTCTCTGAAGTCAACAGTTTTTTTTGTCTAAAAGAAATGGTCTTGGTCTCGGTGACAAGCTCGGGTTTGAGGCAGGACTCCATAGTCTGTGGTCTGTATAGTGCTACAGATCATGCTCGCTTGTCTTAATGATTCCATTGGCCTTGCAACCTAGTACAGTTTAAAGAGTGTCTTACAAGTTCCAGATGAAACTAACGTCAGCCAGGTCTTAGGAGCCCAAGAGATGATAGGAAAGTGCCATCTCGCAAGCCATGTACAGCCATGTTACCTCACTCTCTTTTCTAACATGGCAACTACGAAATTACCATGCGCTATCTTGACAGTACCATAGTGTTAAAGTCTCCGTGCTCCCTGTGCTGGGCGCTGATGATAAAAGCAAAGAGCTCCCACAGATCCATTTTTACCGCTCTGCATAATTGGTTTTCATATGTATCTTTCAAAACTATTGCAGTGGTGCAGCAAAGGCAATCCCAGCATGGTTAATTATGTAAAACACTTTGCAGTTGAATGGCGCTATGTAAATGCCAAGTATTATTTTTTGTGTTCAGTAATAATCGTTATCCCTTACATCCCTAATCAGTAGAGTGTAATCACTGATAGGAGCATTAGGGCAATGCAGGGGACTTTCTGAAAGGAAAGTCCCAGCCCAGGCATGCTGTTTGCATTCTGGCTCCTTAGAGACAGCTCTCAAAAAAACCCCACATTAGAGCTAACCACGTTGCCCTATAGGACAATGCCTCAGCACTGACTTTTCTAATGAGGCCAGTAGACATCAGTCATTGATTGGTTGAGCTATGGGCCATGTCTGTATGTAGGTGGAAAAGAGCAGCCTCAGAAAAAAGCATGATATGTAAAAAACATGGCAGTAGCAGAAATCATAATGAGTCCTTCTCCCTTGTCCTCTCTGCATACACCCTCCTTTCTTAGCAAAAGTGTTTTTCAGAGCTTGAGCAGAAGGATGGCACCGTGGTTAAAGTAGTAGGCTCAGACATGAGGGATCTAAGCTCTGGCATAGTTCTTAATTTCTCCTACTGTTAGCCTAGCTAGAGACCATCCCCCTGTTCACTAAGTATGACTGTGTATGGCAACTTTTGCTTAAAGAAGAGGAAAGAGTTTTTTTCAGAAAGAGAACCACATTTAGATGGCATTTGATTTCTGTGGGACCGGCCAATCACAAATCAGAGGGGAGTTTTGACTGGAAGTATGGATACCCAGTGCGCACACGATGACTTGTGAGTGGTGGTTACTGTATTCCTTCTTCAAGTGTGAAAGGCCTGAGCACCTTTTTGGGGGGGTGCTTTCTTGGGGGGCTTTCTTCTCTGAAGTCTTTGTGCCTTGAGAAATGGTTTTCGTCTTTTTTAACAGAAGCGTATAATTCCTGTATGGGAATAGCTGGGAACAAGGTAAAAACAGGGTCTGTCAGCCCCGTCTGTAAGGAGGAAGTTGCAGCTTTGGTCCGTGACTGATCAGTTCAGATTACCTGTAAAGGAGTTGGGTTGAGCTGCATACATGCAATGCATGTTAGAGGAAAAGTACTAGGCTCATTTTGCAGTTGTATTAAGCCTCTGGGTCAGGGAGCTGTTTCAAATTAGAACATTTTATTGATTTCTTTTTAATGCCTTCAGCTAACCAAACTCACAGCCTTTCTCAATAGTGTTTCAAGCCTTAAAAGGATCAGAAACAAGCAGGTGACGTTTGTGTGTCGTGACTGAAGACTACAAAAGCTTACAAAGTGATTTTAAACATGACTAAAATTCTAATAGTTTAGGACATAAGTTGCCTGGAACTGCATTACACTCCTTACCAACCAGGTTTGGTTAAAGTTACAGGTGGAGATCATTAGGAAATGAGAAATAGGCATTAATTTTTAAAATGTTGCTTCATCCCCAGCATCTTTGTGATCAATATTTGAACACTTCTCCTTTTAACTAACCAGGCAGTAATTTGAGAGGCATGCAGAAAATGCATTAGCTTCACTAAAGTGAGCAAATTCAACTCACTTTTACTGCTGTGTAATGCCTTTCATATCTATTTAGACCACTGTAACTGAGAACAAAATTCGACCCATCTCCTTCTACCCCAGTCATTGATTCTGTTAGATCAAACCATTCTTCAGGATAACTGCTGACACAATCCACACAACCCATTAAACATGATTTTAGAATAAAACTTATTCACCACTTTGCATAGTGAGGGAGGAAGAAGGTGTAAAAAGGCAGCCTACCCTGTCCCTAGTTCTCTGTCACATTCACAAAACCAGAAAACCAGGATTTGCTAAAATCTGTCTGCAACAAGGATTGGGTGTTTGTTTATTTTCTTGAAGCCTATCCCAGCCTGGCTGATTTTGCAGGAATTTGGGAAAGAAGGCCTACTTAGCCTTCAATACTGGGATTGTCTGTAAAATACATAGAAGAATCCAACTCCTTTACATTTCCATTGCACTGAGAGAAACTTTGTGTTTAACTTTAATTACCAGTCCTGGATACCCCATGCTAGAGCAACAATTGCTTGTTAACACAAAAACGAAGCGATTTGCAAGCAGCATTGCATTCCAGAAATACAGCAGAGCCCTCAGTGCTGTTCGGTGCTGCTCGGCTGGGAAAAGAACTCCTCAGCAGCAGGACCTTTGGCTGCATCGTGGTGTTGAGCAGCCCCTGCGTGTTCTGAGCTCTTGGGAACCCACGAGCTGCTTCAGAACCCCACGGGTAATCACTAGGGGAGTGATTTACGCCTCTTTAACAAGGGAGGGGAAAAAACGGGTTTTGACGTCTCGGGAGACAGAACCTCCCACCTGAAGCATGTGAAACAAACAGCAGCGTGTTGTCAGTATTCCTGGAAACGTTCAGCTGTAGGAGCTTAGATACTCGGAGGCATTTGACAAGCCTTAGCTTGTTTGAGCAACTCTGCCAAACGCTGTACGAGTGTCCCCAGAACTACTACCCGCTTGTCACCTTATGCCGTAAGTACCTGCATTTGTTCATGTGGGCAGGCACAATTGCATCTTATCATGGATGCTCCTTCACAGCTGCAAGCCCTGGAATCAAATGACCTGAGGTGTCCAAGTCAAGGTGTCTTAAAGTTACTGCTATTCAAGGCAGTAGCTAACGTTTTTAACATATTACCCCCTTTTAAAGTGTGTTAGCCTGGGTACCCCAAAATAAGCACTATTAGTTTGTAACTGTTTCTAAAAAACATAAGTGTATTGTACCCTGTTGATACTAGGAACGGAACTAATCAATTAGGCAACCTTGTCTAATTTTATCATTTAACTAGTGAAGAGAACAAGACAGGACTGTAAATGTGACCAAAAAATGAATGTGCTTGTAGCAAGAATCATCTGCAATTGCTTCATGGCAGTCAGGCAGTTTAACTTTCTGGTATTGGCAGAACATCAACCTTTGTGGAAGAACATGAAGTGTGGTATAACTGGCTATAACAAACTGCTGGCGACAGAAATTACCCTTCATGTGCCCTGAGCCTTCTCCATCCTCCAAGCGTAGGACTGTCTCCAACTATCCTTGCTCAGAAACCTTGTACATTTTAAAGAGAGAACATTGCACTCTAAAAAATCCTCTTATTTTGCTCTTTGTCCTCAATATTCCCCTTTCTTCTAACAGTCCCTCATCTCCCTCAACAATTTAGCTAATTATTGTTCAGCTTCATGCACACAGGACAAATCAGTCACTTGTCACATGATCCAAAATCACTCCCACACTCTTCTCTACTTGGGCCTCCATAATGAAGTTTCTGAATTTACTGAGCTCTCAGCTTATCCATCTTTTTGGCTTCTAGCTGAACCCCTTTGCTGAATCCATACTGGTGACCCATTCGGTCCGACTGCCGCTTGTGTCCTTGTGCTTACCTTTTTGACCTACTGCCATGGGTCACTGCCTCTGCTCCCTAGAGATGCCGTTCACCAGACTTGGTTTTCATTGAACGCTGCTTGCTCCCTTCCTCATGCGCTCTCTGGTCTCTGTGGTGTTAGTACTCTTCTGTGTTCATCACCTCCTCTCCTTAGGACTGTGGATCATCTGCTGCTTAATTCCACCACTCATCCTTCCTTTGTCTTCCAAAGGCATGACATCTCTTTCAGTTACAGTTCCAGACATTATTTCTTCCAGTCCCAAGACTATTGATCCTCATGCTACTTCATTCTTTTTTACCCTTGATGTTCTCTTAGCCCTTTCTTCCATTGCTGGAACTACCTTGCCTGTCAGCAGTGACAGGCAAGTATCAATGTTTAATCCTCTGCTCTTACACAATACACAGGGGATCTGTGTGGGCAGGCAATGTGTGTCCAACTGCAGCTTGTCCTTGCAACTGCATCCCCTCCTATTTCCACCTTCTGGCTTACCAGGAAGTTTTACTCTTTGGAGTCCCAACCCTAGATCATGGCCTAGTCACCTTCTGCTTCACAGGCTCCATAGGAACAGCTGTCTTCAACCTGTTAGTGAGCCCTTAACTACAAAACCTGTACTTCATCTCTTTAGTCTGTCAGACTTTGACACCCTCAGCCACGCAGTATCATGGGGGGAAGGGGTCTAGTCCCAATTTATGCAAACTTGTGTCACTTGTGTTTGGCCAGAACATCACTCAACTGTCTCAGCCCTTACTGTTGCACTCTACATCACAGATGAGCCACGTTTTCAAGGCTTGCTATTTACAAGCTGTCACTTCTCACTGTCTATCAAAGAGCTGCCTCTTGACTCGAATGATGACAGCCTGCAAGACCTTCTTGTTAGATTTCCAGATAAAGCAGCTTTCCTCAAATGCGTGCCATGTGTTCCATGCCGCTCCTATCCACTTTTGGGACCTGTTACGCACAGAGCTCCTGTCTTGTGTGCAGGAACACAGAGGAAAAAAAGAAAGTCACAAAACTTTTTTTTTTTTACTTTCAAGTCAGTTTGTAGAAAACGAAGCCTGTAAACTCAGAAATCAAACACTTGCAAGCTCAGGATTGATTCCTGCCGCGGACAAAATCACAATTCTGAGCAGAACTGTGGGGGGATAGATGTTAGTCCAAAAAAAGCTTTCCAACTTCTGCTTGGCAGAAGAAAACCAGTGCTGTGAGCACGGAAATGTCTCTATTGTGGACTACTTTCTGCAAGTGCTTGAAGCAGCGCATGACACGTGAGGCAACGCGTGACACCTCTGCCCTCTATTGGTCTTGAATGGCAGATCTTGTGTGTGCAACAAGATCTGAACGCGCAGCCCTCTGTGCCCATAGACTCTGCAGCTACTCTCTATATAGGGAAAACGCTCATCAGACCAGCGTAAACATCAGGACCTGAATTGGGTCCTTGGTCCTGGTGGTGCAGGCAGATGCAGGATTATGAGGCTTATCAGAAACAAGAGGAATGGTCTCTATAGGGATGTGAAAAATATTGTACAGGCTTATAGAGAATTACATTTTAAAAAATAAGATCTTGGCAAGTCATTTTGGGGGTAAGTGGGTGGCTGGCATAGCCTTGAAAAAGTGCGAAGTACTGCCAATAGCAGAGAGCGGTTCTGCAGCCCAGCATCGTCTTGTTTTACTCATTAGTGGTGAAGTGTCTAAATACCGACAAATTCATACTTTTGAGTTAGCATAGAAGTGACAGATGGTGCATACATCTATATGGTAATGAGTCTTAGCTTATTTTGTATCACAGAAATATACCAGTTCCCAGAGGGGGAAGATGGTCACAGAGCCATTCCCTGTACTGTTACGTACATTTCCCATACCTTTCATCCCGCTACCAAAAAGCCCAACAAACCTTCCGATTTAGCACTAACATAGTCATTGTACACTGTGTCATTGTATGCAGACACTTAATGTACCACTATTTAGCAGTGTCAGATGATGACATTAAGGAACTGCACCAAAGAGAGGAGGAAATACAGCTTTTGCTGACTGATGATGACGACTTTCAAAGGTGATCAGTAATTAACAGCTTAGAGAGAAATTTGCCTCGTTAACTTCAATCATGATTTCAGAAGTAGTGTGCCGTAGAGATCCCAGTATCTTCATCTCCTGGGTGCTGTATCTGCATCTTAAATAACTTTTTTCCTGACAACAAGCTGCAAATGATTGTTATAACCCTGCTCAGTCGCATCAACTCTTAATTGCAGTACTTGGCTGGGGTTGTCCTGTTTCAGCTCCTGCCGTGTCCTCCCATTGCAAATAGGTGCCCTTGCTTCTTGTATCAACATCAGCTACACACAAGACCATATTTAAACATAATAAAGAATGGGGGAAAGAGTCCCTTTGGGTGAAGCTGAGGAAATACTGTATTTCTTTAAAATTTCAAGTCTCTGCTGATGTAATCGAAATGAACTGAATGTCCAATTCCAGGAGCAGAAGTCAGAACGAGCAGAAGTCAGTGACAGCTCATACTTAACAGTATCGTCTTGGTTCTTCTTCTTCTTCCAGTTCAGATGCTGTGGAGTCTCCAACTACACGGACTGGTTTGAAGTGTACAATACAACCCGGGTGCCGGACTCCTGCTGCTTAGAATTCAGTGAGAACTGCGGACTCCACTCCCCCGGGACCTGGTGGAAAGCGGTGAGTAGCTCTCCAGCAGCAGCTCAGCAGCTGCCTTGCACTGCAGGTAAAGGGCAGGCAGCTAGTCACTTGCAGGGCTATACAGATGGTAAGGTATGCTGTACCCTTACTCCTCTTTAATCAGGTGGTTTCAGAAGGCTTGAGCTGTTGAGATGTTGAGCTGTGCCTTTTGACCTCCAATGAAAACCCCAATTTATTTTTGTGAGCTGAAGGCTTTCCTTTCAGTAGGCTCTAAGCTGTTGTTTCACATTGCAGGCAAATCCCTTCCAGCACTGATCTGGAGCACAGTCTAGCTAAATCTCACTAGGAAATGACAGAATTGTCCTTTTTAATGTCCCACCTACTGGCATCAGTAGAGCTAAAGGCAAATGGCTCATCCACGTGCATAGCACAAGCCCTGGAGCAGCAGCCATAGCTTGTTGTGGCCCAAGCGGTCGTGAGGCCAGAGGACTGTGCGTGCCTGGAGTGCTCTGCTCCTGCCAGGAACCCTAGTTCAGGGGCTTCCACTGCACAGCAGGAGGGTGGCAACTGTTCCACTGAATTGCCAGCAGCATTTTTTTGCAATGAGTTTCTGCACTTGCCTGTAATCAAATTCAAAACTCCATGGGATAATTTCCTTACCATGT
Organism: Scopus umbretta; assembly: GCA_013400535.1. Taxonomy (NCBI): domain Eukaryota; kingdom Metazoa; phylum Chordata; class Aves; order Pelecaniformes; family Scopidae; genus Scopus; species Scopus umbretta. The sequence continues at coordinate 13,316 of VZTL01025602.1, forward strand.
CCTCAGCCAGATCCTTCCAGAGCAGACAGAGCCTACATTCTTCTCTGAAATTAGCTCAGCAATTCTTTGAGTCAATTACAGGTAGTGGAATAACCTAGGAGGGGCGTGGAGTAAGGTCATCTGATGAAGTGGAATTATAAGGAAATTTTCCTGGTTCTAATAGTTTGCGAAGACAACGAGTAAAATCTCTTGGCCACTTTCCAGTCAGATTTCATGCGCATGGATTGGCACTGGCAGAGGCCAAATTCCAGCCAAACATGGTTCCCTTCTACCTTTTGAGTTCCACCAAGTAAACTTTTTAATTTAAGGACTTAAAAGTTGTTCTTCTATTTTATTTGGGGTACCAAGAAGATCAGTGCAGGCTAACCCCATGTCTTCCAGTGGGCATTAGTAGTTTTTCCTTTATACGTATGTGAAAGCCACTAACTGAAGGCTGAATGATTCTTGGCCATGTATATTTACAAGACAGAGGGCACAATTTTTGTACAAGGTTGTCTTACAGATATTAATTATTATTTACACATTATTTAAAGAAAGGTTTCATTTGGGTCAATTCCACCCTCCCCAAAATTGGGCCAGTAACATGAGATTACAGCTACTGCAAAATTTAAAGCAGGAAGAAAATAATGGAGGAGTACCCATACTACAATTTGAAACAATGGAAAATGGTATGGAACGGGCCCTTGTGCAGCAGGCGTGGCTACTGAGCAGCTCTCACTGGAACTTTTGGTTTGATATACATATATATTACAATAAGTATTGGTTTTCCTGAAACATGAAGAAAAAGAACGGCTCATTCTGAAGTTCTAACTGCTTGCTAGTTGGTTTTTAGAGGGCAAAGAGAACCCAAATCCACTGTTTGTTTATTTTTAGTAACTGGCCCAATTTATATGGAGCAGTGCTCAGGCAGCATTTTGGAGGTGCACTTTTTTGTGTCATTACAATTACTGCTCCATGTTCAAGCTTCAACCCAGAAATACACAGTAGTTGCACCAATGCTGAAATGATAATCACCTAGGCTACTTAGCAGCTTAGTCTGTCTGGCTGTATATTTCCAGGGGAGTAGAGCTGTGTTTATGGCTAACACAATATTCTGTGGTTTTTTTTTCCAGCCTTGTTATGAAACAGTGAAAATATGGCTCCAGGAAAACTTATTAGCAGTGGGAATCTTTGGATTGTGCACAGCTATGGTGCAGGTACAGTTTAGTATCAATTTTCAAATCCTAATTAATCATAACTAAATAAGTAACCATAGAGCCAGATATACTCTGTCCAAACCTGTTCCAATAATTCCATATTTTGCATGATGTTGAACTCTGTGAGATCTTTTGTGTTTTAATTTAGTTAAAATACTATGTACAAGGTACAGAACTAGGAATACTGCACGCACTTTCTGTCTTACGAGGCACTGCAAAGGGGAAGGACTTCACCAAGTGGTTTATCTAAGGCTTAGACTAGACTCAATGGAGAGGTAGTTCCCACCATCCAAAGACAGAAGCCTAGCCAGGGTAGGGTGAATTGCCTTTTAGGGTACCTGTATTTGTCTAGCAATCCAGAGGACCATCCGCTTGGGCTAAATATCTAACTTCAAGACAGCCTACAGGTGGCTTAAGTCTTCAACCCCATCCTCAGGCCTAGGGTAAGTTACAAGTTGGGATGTTGATACCATTAGTCAACCTTGCCAATAAAACCATCCTCCTGTGCTATTAATTGCAGGGAAACTTGGCAGGTCAAGATTGGCATAGACTTGCCTGTCAGATTTTTGACCTGCAGTTATTTCCAGCATAACTTTGCTCAGAGAAGACTCAGTCATCGATGCAGTACCTTGTCTCTTACTGTTACGTACCTGTGTCTTTAGTCCAGCTTGCCGTGGCTGTGGCCACAGTGTAGCCCCCAATGGCACACACCGTAGCCTCAGGATACACAGGTGGAAGCCGTGCTGGAGCTCAGGCTGTTTCAGCTGTAGGTCAGCCCTCCATTTACAGCCCAAAGTCCCATTCCTGAATGCAGTAAAGATGGAGCTTTAGTTTCCAGCCCCACCCCCCTCTCACCCTCAACATATAAGCAGAAAGGATGGCATCAGTAAGCTGATTAATACCACGTAACTCCTGATTAACCCATGGGGATTTTTTAATTTTGTATGGTATATACCACTAGCAGCAGCAAGAGAGAGTCTGAGGTCAGAATTCCACTCATTTTCCCAGTACTGTCAGATTCGGCAGAATGGTATGTATCTTACTCTCTCATGTGTCACATATTGGCTGCAACTTATCAATGCAAATGCCCAAGTTTTGTAGGCCCAAATTCAGTAGAGTTTTGGTTTATGTTTCCCAGTATAATAAGCAGATATGCTTAGGAAAAAAGATAAGCACAAGACAATATGGCAGAGAGCCAATGTAAGACTGTTATTAGTATATTACCCTGTTTTAAAAAACAGCTTTTGAGTATCTATTTAGCACTTAGGGAGTCTTTAAAAGATATGTTAAAAACCCAGCAGCCCATATTAGAGTCCTTCTCATAGACCTTGATTATATTTAGGGTAGTTAAGAGAATACTGTCTTTCTGACAGAAAGAAAGTACTAGTTTGCATGGGAGAAAACACTTCCAACAATTTAAAAATGCTAATTAATATTCCCAGTAAATGCTGTGACATATGGAGAAAGCACCTCAGAAGACAAAAGATTTTTAATCTGTCTTCCAGCTGCCCTATGTGATTGAATCTAATTGATGACAAAAGTTTTGATGCACTGTAACCTGAAATGAATTGGGCTCCCTCTATTGTTGCTGTTACAACGTTGTTCTGGCCCAGAGTGTGTGACAGCTTTTGTTTTTCATGTTAACAATCTTACAGTTAGAATCATACAGTGACGCAACTTGAAGGACATACAGCACGTGTGGCTGAAGAATCTTTTTCAGTCTTGCGTGCTTGAAATTGTAAAACAAATTCAGCCACTGAGGTTTTATTATGTAGCTGTCCCTGAAGGTATTCCTTTGCTAGGAAGTAGAAGGCAGTGTTTGAAAGGCATGTGCTCACTGTAAAACGGCACACTAATGCCTTTGCTGTGGAAGAATGGGAAATGAGGAAGATAACACCTTTATAACCATTTTTTTCTTTATTTATAAAGTAGATTGTATGTTATTCATGTATGCTTTCAAAGTACTTATTAACAGGAACTACTATTTATGTAAAGACTAAAGTTGAAGTGGTCAAATTAAGTGCTTGAAACAGAATTCATGTTAAAAAAAAAAAAAAAAAAATCTACCTGGCAAACCTTTATTCCAATGGCAATTTTTACAGTGGTGTTGCAAAGGAATAGTAACAACCACTTAGTATATTCATGTAAGTACTTCAACTGTAAGGAAAGCAAGACAGACTCTCTTCCCCGTCCCTTTTTCTGATGAAGTAATCTACCAGAGCCGGCACAGCAGGTCAGTAGTTGGGCTGGGAGAAGAGCCACCACCTCCCTGCTGCTTCTCTTGAATAGGCTGAGTAGAAAGACTCATACATTGTTGATGAGGCATTGATGGTTATGATTAATGCATGGACAGTCTCCAGTGATTCCCCCACAGGGACCTATGCCTGCATGTGCTTGGAAGAGTAAAGTACAGTGAAGTAAACCACAGCATCCTTTGGGTCAGGGATGAACCTGACTGTCTCTCAAAGCAATAACTACAGCTACAGAGATAACCACACAGCCCCACAGCTGTGGGTTGCTCCTATAAAATATTTTCGAGCCAATACCTCTTCCCAGTATCTGGTGCTGCTTTTCATAGAGAAATCAACTCTCCCGTGCTCTCATTCTGCAAAACAGCAATACAGGTAAAGATAAAAGGCAGACAGAAACTAGGAAGAGAACAAGGACACGAACTGGCAGGAAAACCAGTAGGTGGTACGTCTTTCTGTGTGCGAACAAAAGCAGTGTAAGCATGCTTCTCTTCCCCCCGCACCCCCCCAAAAAAC
>VZTL01025603.1:12842-29722 GCA_013400535.1 Scopus umbretta
TTTCCCCCCAAATGTAATTTAAAACCAAATATGCAGACTTTTTTTACCATTTATCTTATTCCTTTGTTTAATCTTCCAAAGTCCTAGTCTTTGATACATGCCATAGGAAGACTCCGACTCCTTCCTCCATGGCATTTTAAGTACCGTCATTGTAGAAACTGATATGGGAAAGGATTAAGCAAATGGTTCATTTCAAATAGAAGCTGCAGTGTACGTGAAACATGCTTTCTCCAGTCTGAAGCAGAATTACCTCTGAATTTACTTTAAGGACATAACTGATTTATATGTAAATGCTATGCTTTTTCTCCCTATAGGCCACCATTGGATAATGGTGGCCTATAGGCCTGTTCTTTCACCATTTTTGCAAATCTTGCATGTGCAGTAAAGATTTTTTGGCAATAGTTTAGAGGATTCCTCCCCCACAACTTCTTATGAACTCCATCTGGCCAGAATGAAATAATCTAAGTCGAACAGTACATCAAATCCCCAAGTGATATACTCCTAAATCCATTGTTTCTCATAATGTTTTAAAGAATTATGTTTGAGTAAGGAAATTGAGGGCTTAGTAATGTATTGATAATTAACACAGCAGATGTTGTATAAGTCTTGGCTACAATAGCATTTCTTTCTGAAAAGAAAATAAGTATATTAAGCAACAATAAAGATATTTTAGTGGCATTATTTTAGGGATCTTTTAAATAGTTTAGCCTTATAAATGGCTTATTCATGTCTGAATTGAAAATATTCAGCAGTCCTCACAATCTGCTCTTTATTTTTTTTATTTTTGTCTCATTTCATTTAAGTTCAAAATGAATCCATATTTTCTGTGATTTATTGGGTAACATTGTAAGAAAGGCAAGACAGTAACCTCAGGCAAACCATATGTAGTGAACAGGTTCCAGAGACACTTTATTACTTTCTACCAGTGGTAGGTTAGCACTGCCAGTCTTCCTTCTGAATAGGTTACAACTGCTATCAGATACATCTGTTCAGCATTTTACTGCAAAGAGAATGTAATGCCAAAACAATGCTAAACTTGGATTGCCCATTTCCTGAGATTACTGCTCTCAAAAAGTTCACATAAAGTTTTTTCTCTCTGTAATTTTAACATCTGAAAACAAAATCTGGAGTACTATTTTAATTTCATACATTATCCATAAACTTCTGCAGAAAATATAACTATAATTAGTATAATCACTGTCATCTGCCAGCAGAGAAAATAGGTTCCAGAAATAATTTATGCTGAGTGTTTTATTTTGGGTGTTTTGTTGCTGTTGTTTTATTTTAATGTAGAAAGCCTACATTGCTATTCTCTCACCTTGCCTGTTAGACCTTTCTAGGTAATTGTTCATGTTTTTCTAATGGAGAAATAGTTTAGATTTTATATCATGCTGTTTATCTATTTTCAATATATTTTTAGAAATATTTTCTTCTATAACTGACAATCTTAATAGAGCCTTTCTACTCTCTGTTTCTACAGCATAAGCCCATACAGCCTTATAACATAGACCCCAGACAGTCCTCAAGTGATGAGACAAAAAAAACCAAAAAACCCCAAACCAATACAAACAATCATCACATTAAAGTCAATCTCATTACATTTATCTTCCTGAAAGTCAGTGTCTTCCCATCTATATAGATGATCAGGACAAGAAGGGACTGCTCTGAGGTGCGATGGGGGTGAAGCCTGTAACTCAGTGGCATGATAAAAGTCAGCTTTGGAACATCTCCTCCCACTGACTTTTGCTTGCTGTCCTCCTGCATATTCAGTGGTGCAACAGAAAAGTATTGGGTCCTGTAGTCATGGCTCAAATTATCTATGTACTAATACCCAGTGCTCACATTCATTTTCCCAAAATTAACTTTGCTAAGCACAGATACATGCTTTTTTCAAATTCTGTGGTTACTCACTGTTGTGGTACAATGTCTCCAATCCAGATGGTCAGCTGTAGTTTATGCTAAACGTGTACACAGCAATACATGCTCAACTTCGCCACTGGCCATGGCTGGGGACATGGAGCTGTGGCAGCTTTGCATCCATCGGGGCTCAGCTATTAGTAACACCCTGCACAAGGCAAATCACAAAATCCTGTTTCATCGCCGGACTTCTCCAGCCTTCACAGTTTACTTGCAGACAACAAGTCTCAGTGTTATTTTTGAGCTACCTCTAGGCAGTGCTCCATCATTGTGCCCAAAATAAGAGATAACGAACAAAAAATAGCTGAAGCATGATCAGAGCAACAATTTCACTTTTATATTCCTGCCTTAATCCTATGTCCAAACACAAGTGTACTGGTGACTGAAGTAGACGGAAAATTACTTGAAGCAAGGTAAGGTCGAGTCGTTTTTCAAGACATGATGCATTAGTTTTAGCTGTGTTTCCAATGTTAAATTTAACACTGGAGGACAAGTAGCTCCACTCATTTTTATAAAGATGAGAGAAGATTTTTATGTTCCTATTTCCATCAGAGATTGAACATGGCACTTACATTTTTTATCTCTTGTTGTTCCTCTGTACCAGGTTTTCCTGGAAGGGTGGGAAATGTATGACCTGGCATGAAATACCAAATGTATATATTATTATAGATATTTCTTATTACTACCACTTTTATTAGTCAAAAGTGTAACATTTCATAAAGGCAATTTTTGTGGGTTTTCAAAGATACAAGAAGAGCTTGCATCTTGTAAGTGCAATATTTTTTCTTCCTATGAATTTCCTAAAATTTCCTGCTCCTTCTGTTTCAGAGGAAATACTTTTTGGTAATTCAAAGATTTGACAGTTCTACAACACCTCCAATTAAGCACAAACTCTTCTGAAAAATATCCTGCCAGCCCAGATGTGTGTGTGATGATGTATATCTGCTGCAACACCTGACAGAGTTTCCATAATGCTTAGGAATGATGCTTATCGTCTACAACCCTCCAGATTCAGAAAAGCCAGGGGGCAAGCAATTCTACTTATATCCTGAAATGGAAAAAGGAATGGAATAAAGCTTTCTTTTTCACATTTCATCTGTATAATGTACACAGGAAGCCAAATCAGTTTAATCTGAATTATATAGCCTTCCCAGTATAAAACTTGACCACTTTCTACTTCGTACTATGCAAAATTTCTCCAGAGTATATCTAGAACACATGTAAAGAGAAGATTCTCTTTTAAATACATTATTCTTTCACAAATAATAGCACTTCTGTGCTTGATAATTTTTAAGTTTTAAATTCTATTGCCCCCTTGAAAAGCAAAATAGAAGAATACTGCAAGGTGTATTTAGCTTGATGTTCTAATTATAGCAGTCAGTCAACTAAAAAGGGCAGTGATCTAGAAAGTTACTGTCCTGGTTTCAGCTGGGATAGAGTTAGTTTTCTTCCTAGTAGCTGGCATAGTGCTGTGTTTTGGATTCAGTATGAGAATAATGTTGGTAACATGCTGATGTTTTAGTTGTTGCTGAGCAGTGCTGACACTAATCAAGGATGTTTTCAGCTTCCCATGCTCTGCCAGGGGCACAAGAAGCTGGGAGGGGGCACAGCCAGGACAGCTGACCCAAACTGGCCCAAGGGCTATTCCATACTATATGGCGTCATGCTCAGTATAGAAACTGGGGGATTTGGCTGGGGGCGGGCAGTGATTGCTGCTCGGGGACAGGCTGGGCATCAGTCAGCGAGTGGTGAGCAGTTGCATCCCGTGGCTTTTTCCTGGGTTTTGTTTCTCTCTTTCTCTCGTCATTCTCCTTTTCATTACAACTTTTATTACTGTTATTATTGTTGTGGTTATTATTTTATTTCAATTATTATACTGTTCTTACCTCAACCCATGAGTTTTCTTAATTCTGCCCTTCCCATTCTCTCCCCCATCCCACTGGAGAGGGGGAGGGGGAGGGGGAGCGAGCAGCTGTGTGGTGCTTGGTTGCTGACAGGGGCTAAACCACAGCAGTTACTAAGGTTATGGTGACAGAAGCATCCAGTTGTTTTCTTTATGGAAATAAGTATGTTCAAAATCAGTATGTATTATCCTAGTTTGATAAAGTAGCTGAGATTAACCTTTGCTTTAAGTCAATTGCTGTTACTCATTTAAAACATATTTTGCTTGATTATTAGAATTCTTAAATCTGACTTAGTTCACACAGCATTCCACAGTACCACTGCGTCTGATCCGTGTGAAATAAGGGTTTAGGACACATTTCTTAGAGCAGATATCTAATGAATTTCCGTGCATTGACTGATACCTGAGCAAACTTTGAGAATTACATGCATTTCTTTTGTCACTGTGACTGTATCTCACCTCTGATTCCACTACCTATCTAGTCAAAGCTGTAACTATCTTTTTTCATCAGATATGTAAATATCAGTCTCTGAATCAGAGAAGTCAATAACAATTTTACCACTGCCCCTGAAATGCTCAAGTTCACTCTATTACTATTACATCTGAATAAACATCCAGGAAGGATTTTTTTGCTTTCCTGTGAGAAAATCTCCATAAATTCTCCAACACTATAATTACTGAACAACTGGCAAAATCATACAAGGCAATGAACATCCTCAGCTTTTTTCTGTCTCAATGCAACTCAAAGCTGATATTGAGGAAAGCACATTAAGCGTGTACTTAACTTAAAACATAAAGAAATCAGTTGCACTTAAGCATATGATTCAAAAGTTTTCTGAAGGCTTGATTTCTGCATGTCTTGGCCTCAGAATTTAGTTAGGTCAGGACCTGCAAGAATTTCATAGGCAGTTTTGCGCTACTGAGCATGGTTCCTAATTGGTGGCACTCTCTTATATTCTAGTCCAAAGTGACTCACGCTCGTAAAACTGGGATAAAAACCAGGCCATGCTCCACTCTGAGTTAACATAATCGATCGTAAGTGAATGGACACTGACACTGTCCTGCAGCCACACATTAGACGGTAGCAATAAAACAGAGAGAGGCTATCCTGAATCCTAACCACTGAAGCCCAAAACAGCCTTTCTGGTGCACCTCACCTATGCAAAAATGTTTTGTTTGTTACCATTAATTTTTAAAAGCAATGCCACAAGTGGTGACTAATGCCTGAAAGAAACTAATCCGAACAGCTTTGCAATGCGGCGCAAGGTGGTACCAGTGTGGCTGAAATTACTGTAGTAACACCTGTGTTACTGTACATTGATTCATACTGAAAAATATATGGGTGATCTACTCTGGTTGGAAAATCTGAAATATGTACCTTTTAAATTTTTTTTTGTAGGAAATTCAGAAAAGGTTAAATCTTTTATAACATGGACTGAAATGCTTTCTACAGCAGCAGAAGACTATTTGGCAGCTGGTTTTATACCAAAAAATGCAGACAAATTACAGATTTATGTTTAAAAATACACACTGAGAAGCCTAGAACAAAAGCACACTCCACATTTTAGGTTTAAATGCCAGAATTGTTGAAATTCCATCTTGTTTGTTGATATTAGAGAAAGGAAATAATAAATTCTATCTATGATCAGTCATGGACCTAGTATACTGTAGGTCAATCTGATTTATTGTAGATATTTATGATTTTCATTTTTTCCATAAACAGTGATTAGCTTAATATTAAGCAGAACACTTTGTGAGTGAAACATATCAACTAACGCGAGACTAGTCTAATCTCAGCCACTGGACAAGCTGTTAATAGATATTTAAATCTCAGTGCAGCTACATTTACTTTCCCCTGCTAAGTATAAATGTGTTTGGTATTCACTGCAGCTGGTGTTACTAGAATGATGCTAATGATAGTTTATCTGCTTCCCACTCTTGCATAGCTCAATCCCTATATTTAAATCAGTGATGCCAAAAAGAAAATTATACAATATATCCCAGAGCTAAAGTTAATCTTCAGTTCTGACATCACCCACCTGAATGTGGGAAATATTCCGCCCTTTGGAAGATGCAAATGCTGTCATAAACACTCATATAGATGCCTTCGTTATCTCCTCAGTCATTGACTTTTATTCTGCAACAAAAAATGCTTCCATTTGTGTAAATAAGTGGTTGGTTTTGTTGTTTTTCTTTCCCCTTATCTTTATCTGTAAAACTAGCTTTTTGCCTTACATAGTATATTACTTACAGTAATTTGATTTTCATTAGTAATTCAAACAACTCTGAAACTTCTCATGAACTCTGGGACCACTAGGTTTTTGTTGAAACTTGCCCCTCTGTCACTTCCAGCTCAGTTTTCTTACTGTCACTCTTCTCTCTCTTTGAAAATCTGGTTTCTCACCTACCTGAATGACTCATCACTGACAGGGATCTTCCTGCAACAGAATCCCTCTCCAGCATCTCAACCAGCCCTACATCATCAAATGAGAAATTCATCATTTTTTTTTTTCCATCAAAACAGGTTTTTCACGTTAAACTTGGTGATATACAGAACACTTTCAATAATGTGGTTGAAACTGATTACCTTCATTCAACCAATGCCAAAGCAGCTGTTTACTAGCATGTAGATAGCTATTACATCTAGCTGTAAAAAATGTAATTTTTTTTTTTTCTTTGAAATTGTCTCTTTTCTATATGGCTATGGTCTTGAACAAGCATGGTTTAACATTGGAAAAGTTATTCCAGATCTAAGGAATGTTCAAGTAGAACATTGGCTCATGCTGAAACCTGTTTGGTTTCATCAAAGCTAATACCATCATAACAGAAGAAAGACAAAGAGGATATGAATAGAGACATAAATTTCTAGGCTTCTGATTCTTTACTGTGCAAAAAAAGAGTCTTGAAATTTTAGGACAATTTGTAATTTCTCAGTCTTACCTCTCATGTGCCACCCTGGGTCCAGGACACCACAGAGCCGAACCATCCAGGTGCATAGAAATGCATGGTGGAGGACTGGGCTTTGTGTCCAGAAACTTGCTCCATTTCAAATTGTGATAAACTCCGTACTGAAACCAAAATCTTCCACAAAACACCGCTGGTTCTACACTCAGCTTGAACCATTAGACCAATATCCAAATAAATAAAAAAATAGGTTAATGTTCTCCATTCAAATAAATTTTAGGGTTTTACAGTAGCTTGAGAAATCTCTAGATATGGTCTCCTTCCAAAAATTCCAACAAGGTTTTTGGATCATTTCCTTTAACTATCTACACATATAGGTTGTATGGAAGTTATGATGCAAGTCTGCAACAGAAACATAAGAATCACAGAGACAGGTTAGATTTATTGAGATACCTAGTCTGTTCCTGGGACCCAAAGTAATATGCTGAGCTATGGAGGTGTTTCAGCCTTCTCAGAGCCAACTCACTATGCCTATTGCAATATGATATATTTATTATATTGCCCTATGCTGTGCACTCCAGGTATATTGTTAGACCACTGAAATCATCATCAATCCTCTTGTCTATGAAATACATCCAGACCTATCTATTAGTCCCATACCTCCTATGCAAGCATACATACAGAGTGATGTAGTGAATCATTAGCACTGCACCACTGATATGGCATAACCTGGAGCTTAAATATGATAATTCTGATTTATGAGAAAAATACTACAGATCTGTTATTAAAGCTCTAAAAGTATGTCTCTGTGATCTAAAACCTACAAATTAGGCCTATCATGTAGCTAATCTTGCTATTATTCATGCCTGTTACATTCCTAAGACTAAAAAATAAACAAAAAAATTGTGCAGTGTACAATAGTCATTTTTATGTAACCTTCATGCACTGTATTTCAGTTTCAATGTTGATTATATCCCCAACTCATAAGCAAGCTACAGATCTAAAACATACAATTTATTTACAGAAGACATGTATACAAAAATATGTATTTGTAGTATAGAAGTTTGGCAAATTTTTCCTCGTTCATCTTGCTGAAATGAACAATATTTTGCAATCCAGTGAATAAAAATTATTAATTCACCATGATGATTGACTACTGTGAAAAAAAAGGCAAACAAATAGACATTTATATCTGTGCTAGTAAATTTTCATGACAATTTTGTAAGGCTGTATTATGCAGTAATATTAAAACAATTTGCAGTAAATCAATTGCCTACTCTTCCCATTAAATTAAAGTTGTTTTTTCTTGATACTTTCTTGACTTGCACTTACTGAAATACTGGATCACGAGGATTTTCTACCCTTTTCAATATATATGCTACTATTCACTATTTAACCACAGTATGTGTTTCACTATTGCTAAAGGAATTTGCATTCAACCGTAAGCCATGTTTTGAAAAACAAAGAATTAGATGTTGGTAATAAGCCACAAAGAGAAACGAAAATTAAAATCCATATGTTGGTTAGGGAACTCTACTCAAGTAAACTTGAGCAAGATAGTTTTTCTGATACTAATTCCTAAGAGTTCTTGCTGCCTGTTTCTCAAATATCCTTCTCTCTTCTTGATTATACTGTGGTACTACTTTGTTTAGTGTAAAATTCTTAGGTTTCATCTAGCAATGGAGAAAGATTACTTTTGCTCCACTTCAAATTTCTTCTTCTGTAAGTTCCAATATTTCTATGCTGAAAGCCTTCTTTAAAATGTTATTTCAAATGTCCAAACTTTTATACTCCAATGAAATGGCTGAAGCTCAATATGAGAAAGCTCATGGGAAGCATCAATGTAGAGCAAACAAAATACAAAAATACAAATTTATACAAGGACATAGAGTATCAAACGGTATATCATGAAAAAGTATCCTTTGAATGACATTTGGAGTCTGGGATTCCAGCCAAAAAGAAAAAGCTTTTAGGTTATGTTGTTTCAAGATCAAAAGATCAAAAGTTTTTTATAATCTATCAAGTAAGAGCCAACAGATTTACAGTATGTTTTCTCTTGTCCTTTCAGCCTTCAAGAAAATATTAACTAGGAGGACAATACGAACAATTTGGGGAAAAAAATGTGTAACATAATAAGTATATCAGAGATATCAAAATATTTTATAAAATTGATTTTACTGAATGATTTTATAGCTTATTAGATAGATAAATATGCAGATCAAACGCACAGTGATGCCTTGTAAGTTATTATATTTCTATTCAGATAGACATCTTCAGGAGAGCTATTGCAGCTAAGTATAAGGGGGACAATTAATTTTATGTTGACAACTCCGTTCCACCTTGAAAAAAGCACCATGAAAGATAAGTAAGAAGTATAAATGGATAAAACTCAGGCCTGCTTTTACAGCTTTATTGAGCTTGACTTACGTATCCTTTGTACTTTAATACATTAGTTCATGTGGTGATGCTCAATGCAAATACAATTGGAATTTAAGGCTCTTAGTCTGTCTTATGCTTTCACCATAACTCAGCAATCCGTGCTAGCATAAATGAATGAGGACTTTTGATTTTGGGGGACCTGTTTGCACACAGCATTTGTTCCTTAGTGGACTGAGGAGTACTCTGTTCAAGGTTTATTTTCCCTCACCCAACCTTGATATATATATACACCTGGGATAAGTTTAACCTACTCACTTCCAGGTCTGACTTTCTTGACATTGGAGGAATCATCAGCTAGCAAGCTCCAACTTCTTTTTAGACATAATAGCAAGATCAAGAGAAATCCTGGCCTTAAAACATTAAGAAGCAGCATGCTGTTAGTGAAGTAGTACCCTTTTTAATAATTACAAGTTTTCAAAACAATAACAAGGCTAGAAAGGGAAAACTGAAACCTGTAAAGCAAGTAACTTTTTTATATCAGCATACATGCCACTGTGGTATTAAATCTCATCTTTTGCTATCATTTTACTCTCAGACAGGTACAGATGATTTTGTCAGCCAAGAAATATGCCGGTTGCTTATGTGCTAGATGACAAGGCTTAAAGCTGAAGCTAAGAATTAGCAATGGGAAGAGATACAGAGGATAGACTTTGAACAAAAGGGAATCTGCCGTAGCCAGTTTACCATTGCTTGTCAGCCTGAGTAAACATCTATACTGCATAGAGCAGGTATATACCATTTCCATACCAGGACTGAAATGTTTCAAATAACAAGCGGTGTTCATACAACGTGCAAGCTGATCCCTACTGTCTAGCAGTTTGTGCAAATTTTACACTTGTGGTAAAGCAGCACGAAACACAGCTTTTCTTGCTAGATAAGGCTTTAAGCTCTCAGGTTTGAAGTGTAAATGATGGTACATGGCAGTGGTCTAGGAAATGCTGACCCTTTCAGACACCAATCCGTTTCTACATTACATCTCTCTTTTTCCTGCCCAAACTCCCCTAGGAGTTTGGGAGCAAGATGATGGCATCTTCTGTACTTAGAATAAGCATCGAGCACTAATGAGCCATAATAATACATACTTTGTATACTTTACTTGGATTTATTTCTTATGTATGCCTGTACGTTTTAAAATAAGATGCTGATATGAAAAACAAGTTCACATTGAAGGTAATTATGGGATGTTTTTAAACTTTAATCCTGTACAGACAGATTCAGAAGCGATTTCTCTCAGCAGTATTGTCTTTACGTAGACAGCAGGCCGTAATTTTTCATGTGCTGTCGTCATTTATGTTAATGAAATATCTTCCTGTACTTTTCTGCCTTAAATATACATACACAAAAGAAACCACTAACAGACCTGCAATTTTAATTTGGTGATACAGATTAGCTCATTTGTGCTAGATGATGACATCAAGCCAGTCTACCAAAAGCACAAGATTTATTTACCCTAAGTCTAGGATATCAGAAAACATATCACGGACTTTAAGGTATATTCCTTAAAGTCTTAGTTCCTTCAATCATTTTAAAATGGCATGGTCAGGGTTAGGATTTCATAAACCAAGGTTTGCAAAACTCCTCCCCATGTTACAAGATGTGCTGGAGCTATCAGACCTTTGGCCATGGTTCTCACAATTCTGTTGGAGCAAAAGCAGTCTTTGCGAAAAACAGTATGACATTGGCCGTACATTTGCAGGTTGGGAATCTGAGAGTGAAAGGAAATGCGCTGCAGTGCTGGAGAGTGACTGAGGAGTATTAAAGTGCTTGGATTCTGCTCAAAGCTCTCTACATTCTTTTATACACTATATTTATACACACATAGGAGACCCCATGTCATCCTAGAATACAGTGAATAAACATGTGTTTTTGAAACAGATCTCCCACTATATAAATAGAATATACATATCAGCTGATTTATTTAGCCAAAGAGGGGAAATTTGAAGGAGAAAACTTCATTAAAAAAAAATCACATCCTGCCATTTCATATTTCATTTAAACTTTGTTATCTGACACTTCTATTCTCTACTGGAAGAAAAGAAACAATTACTAAAGCCCTTTCAGATCTTCTTAGGATTTTTAAAATGTCATTCTAAAAGGTAAAAGGCTAGAAACACTGTTGACTAGTGAATGTAGTGCTCTGCATCTTTATTGCCTACTCTGTAGTCTTTTAGTTACAGTTCCTCTGGTATCGGCATTCAGTTTAAACTCGTAGTACGTGACAGATATACTCACTGTAGCTAAAAATAGCTACAGCCTGAATCAGAGAACCATTCTGCTCACTCTTTTTGTGTATGAGTGAATGAATCCAAAGCTAGTAGTAAAATAGACTGGTGACAGATATTTCCTTTGTTGTCTAGTCTACCTATAAATGTAGAAAATACCTGCTCACACTAAAAAATCCATCTGCCATTTCAAAGAACGCTTTGGTTCCATAATGTTAAAACTAAATCACTGTTCTTCCACAGGAAATTCTGTTTGTCCTTTTTAAGATTTCTTTTCTAATACTGGAATTTGTATTTTTAGTACTGTAGACTAAAATTAAAAAAAAAAAAAATAGGACCAATAAGAATTCTTTGGAACCTCTTTTCCACCTACAGGACATTAACACAGATACACACACAAAACTCCTCACTGTTGGTTTGGGAATTCTGTGAAAGTAGTGACAAGCCTAATAGGTCTTCTCACTTTCTCTCTTATGCAGGTAATGCTCTACTTTTTACTCCTTTGGTTTGTTGTTTGTTTCTTGTTTTTGTCCCCAAGGTTCAATACATCCAAAGTATTGGTAATGCCTCTGTGTGCTTAAACTTTTCAGAAGGTGTCAGAGATGCAAGATGCCTTCCCAGCCATATCTGTGATATGCTAATGTCTAGATCTAAAGCCCTATCAAATAAATTGTATTAGTCAGGTGTCTAAAATTCCAACATAACTATATATATGAAGCAGCTGTGCAGTGTTTGAAGTTAGCTGTAGACCAAATTTAATTAGAATTTTCTCTTTTTAGAGCAAAATTGATACAGACTAAACAACTGGGAAGGATCCTTCATCAAGTTAGAGTCTGGCTCCATTTCTCAGCTACTTATCTTTGTGGATGAAGCAAGAAAAACACCCATAAAGGGG
Source organism: Scopus umbretta (assembly GCA_013400535.1). Taxonomy (NCBI): domain Eukaryota; kingdom Metazoa; phylum Chordata; class Aves; order Pelecaniformes; family Scopidae; genus Scopus; species Scopus umbretta. Next base: position 25,123 of record VZTL01025603.1, read on the forward strand.
TTCTGAAACATAGGATCTAGCCAAAGAACAGTGGCTAGAGTGCAAGAAATCACGCCATGGATTACAGAGGAAGCACCTGAACACTTTAAGTCTCAAAATATAGGACTAACCTTAGAAAGTGGAGGTCTGGACAAAAAACACATGAAAGTTGGTTTTATTTGTACAGATTCTGGACTTAATTCTGCTGAGGTGGCATCTGACAGTACAACAGCCTCCTTCCCAAAAGAGCTGTTAAATTTCTTTGCTTTTCCTCTTCCTGATGAACAAGATTTCTTTCACAAAAATCATTAAGAAGACTGATATGGATTATCTCTGACACTTCAGCTAGGATTTTCTCAAGTAGGTGAATGAAGGCAGGTCCTTAACATCCTACACTAATTTTTAAATCTATTGGATGACCTGTAGTTTCTCATGTCAGTTAATATTACACTTCATTGGCTGCAACACCTGGGCAAGAGTTTTCCTATCTATGCATATAGGTTCCTTTTTTGTTTGGTTCATTTTGCTTTGTACAGTTGCTAAGGTGTTGCCCTAAAATAATTATCAAAGATGACAAAGAGTGAAAGGAGAAATATACTTAAATAAGATCAGAGAAGATACTTACTTTGAACATTAATATATCAAGTCATAACCTTTTACTGAGATTCTTTGGGTATTTTTAATCTCTATAATTGAATAGCACTAAACGCTACATTTCTGTTGGCACAAGACCTGGCGGTAAAAATAACATTATACATTAAAGTGTCCTTCCTCCTTTTTACAGATTATAAATGGGGAAGGGAGGGAACCCTACTTCTTTAAAGGGAATAGCAGAGTTTAAAAACCAGCCTCAAACAGACCAGATCTCCAGAGCAGCAACTTCCTCTGGCTGTTAAAAGCCTGAACAGCTACACAAGGTCAAAATAGTGTGGTAGGAAGGGATTTTTTTTCTGTATATAGGGTTGGACGTTTAAGTTCAAGGTCTACACTTTTTCATTTACATCTGCAGTACCTCTGGCAAAGAAAACAACCTGTTCTTTTTCACAGTTTATAGGACCATGTACGTACTATTACATTTCAATAAACTCGTGTTTACAAGCAGGCACTAAAATACTAACAAAACAATGTTAATAACTGTCCAGATATCAGGTTCTGTATTAAATCTTCAGTTATTACAACTTGCTGTGGAAACACAGCAGTTTAAGTGCTGAGTATTAAACAGTTTGTGGTGTACTATAAATTTCAGATGCATTTATATTATATTGTACTGTGCAAATCATAATCTGAAAGTCAGTTTCATTTGTGCAACGTGTGCTTTAGTAGAAGAAAAACAGTTCAAGCATGTGTGTCTTCCATTTTTGTAAGGATTTTAAAGGATTACTTAAATTGAAGGAAAAGCAGCTTCTAATGAAATTTGAGTGAAAGCATGAAGAAAGGATAACAATCAATAGCTGAGCTGGCTAAACACTTAGCAAAACTCTAACTTTCTCAGTTTTATGACCAATTTAAATATTTTCTTTAACATTCCATGGCGGGGGGGAGCACAACTAGGTTGCCTTATGAGGTACTTGGAGCAATGCTATCACATAAATCACTTAACCTTGTTCTATGTTAAGGGATTTGATCCCAATCCGTTCTCAACTAGTGATCGTTTCAATCCACAATTACTTTAGCAAGCAATATATCCTTGTTTCCTTTGTCCACAGAGAAGGAGTACCTTCCTTGGTTTTGCCTGAATATGAAAAACAGTGGGTAATCTGGAAAGAGAAGAGAAGGTGCAAAAAGAGGAGAACATTTGCTGCACTGCTTGCTCTTTGCTTCTCAAGAAACCTCTCAGTCAAGACAAAAGAGAGTGGATCCAGCAAAAAGCTAGTTTCCACAGGAAGTGCACAGAGGACTAAGCACTGTGATGATATGGCTGGATGTTAAGGGGGCTCCAAAAAGCAATTCAGGAGTTGTTCTGCCTGTTACAGTGGCAGACAATGTGAAAAGTACTTTTCTCTGCCAGGTCCAGACCATTCCATCTTTGTTTTTTATGGAAGCTAACATCCTTCAAGGTCTGGAGGAGAAAAATTAATAATAATAAAAATAATAATAATAATGATAAAGACAATATTGAGGAGGGAAAAAAAAGGAAAAAAGAAAAAAGCAGGGGAAAAAATGGTAAAAAAGGAAAAAAAACTCAACAAAAACCACAAGAACTGGGGGAAAAAAAGGAAAAATAAAAACCAAACCCACCATGGTTTTTGTTTTTTTTCTCCTTAGGGCATCAAAAGATTATAAAGCAGCGGTAAGGGAAATCAAAACATTGCACTAAGATGAGTCAACAACCAAATTGCCAGCCCCACACAAATATATTTAATATTTCTTGTGGCAAGACCAGAACTAACCAAATTGCTAAATGAATGAGGCAATAACCAAATATATGACTTAGTTTAAACATATTTAGCAAAATACCAGTTTAACATTTATCAGGCCATAAGGTATATAGATCAACAGTGCTGGAGCTGTAGCAGTTCTGGAGCAAACTCCCCAGAGGCAACAAACGATGAGACTGTGAGGAATAAGGAATTACAGAAGACCCCCAGTCATGCAGATTTGAGAGGACAAAAAGGTAACTCCAACCAGAGATGAGCACTCTTGGAGACTCCAGCAACTGAGAATTGATTTCTAGGAGGGTGCCCCACCTTCTCCTCCAGGTCACGTCAACACCCCAGTTGGGGCAGCCTGGGAGCTCCCACAGCGGGAGTGTGGGTTCACAGGTGCAACAGAGGGGTCTTGCAGACCATTGCAAGCTGGGAGAACTTAGCAATTTGAGGGTGCCTGTCATAGTTTATGTTACTGTGATGATAAAGTTTACCAGAGCTATATGCTGGCTAACATATCCATCGTAAATGTACGTGACATTACCATGCTTGAGCAATTGCGGTTGTACCTTGCAACATTTACGCCATTAAAGGATCACTGCCATATGTATTTTTACCTAATCACAGTCTCTTTCTTCCCTGAATAATGCCATTCTTGTACACATTTTTGCCAGCTGCCATCTGTATGAGTTGTTCTTCAGCTAGTAATTTCAAGGAAAAAGAAACTGGATGATGTTTTGTATCATCATTCATTATTTTGAAAAAGGATGTGTTTTCCTATGGACAAAGATCCTGAATGTTGCCTCAGTTACAAGATCTGGCCAAAAGAAGAGGATCCTAAATAAAATATAGGTTGGCAAACTTTAGAGGGAAGCTGGTTTATTTATTTTTAAATAGCATCCAGGGCTCTTAATAAGAAAGAATAACACAGCACTCTCAGCTGAGAGACCAGCCTGACTGTTAGATCTGAAACAGACCACAGAAATATTTCTTTTATCCTGTACAAGACATCTGATGTTTTGGGATTAACAGATAAATTAACAGATAAACACTGTAGAAATTAACACTCTCCCACTCTTTTTTGCTTACAATCATCATTAGAGAATCAGGAGAAATTAACAGTAAGAGAGTATTTGAGCTTAGGCAATAGATATGTTTTCTCCTGCAAACTTTGCTGAGGGGGAGTAAGCTCTTGGGACAGAATGCAAACCTTGGCTTAAAAACCTAGACTACAATAGTAAGGTTTGCCAGTGCTTGTAAATAGCAGCAGGTAAACACATTGGTTCAAGAGTTGCTTTGCAATAATGCAAAAGTATTATATATGTATATTAAATGTCAGTCCAAATGTATAGCTTTAACTTAACAAAGGGCTAGTTCCCATGAGTAGAAAAGAATGCAACACCTTCAGATAACTACCCATCTAGCAACACTTGAGAGGGAACACAAGGGCTGACCCCTTGTTGAACTCACCCGACCAGGTTGTTGAAAAGGAAAGGCACAGAGAAAATAAGGCAAAGGATTTCAAACAGGCTTGAAAAGTCAATCCTTCTTTGGAGAACAAAAGCAATTACTCTTAAGAAATTGTACTCAGATAAAGACCGCTCCTACAGTTTATAAAGAAACCTCAATTCCTAGGTTCCAAGGCAGGGTGGGGACAGACTCAAGTAAAATAATCATGAATGTAGATATTTTGTTTTTTGCAAACTACCCTTTGTTAGTGTGTTGTGGTCCTACCTTTCAACAATAGTTTGAGACACCTGTCTGGACACCGTTTTCATCACTGGTCATGAACTCCAAAGGCAGCAGTGGGAGTTTAAACCAATCCGGGGATTTCACATGTCAAATGGCTATAGGAATTACAAGCAGAATTACATTGTCCACCAGAATCAGTGATAGCCCAGACCTGATCTCCACCGAGGTATGATCAAAAAATGGACAAAAGTAAAAATAGCCCTGTAGCCAGAAATGCAATGCATTAAATATTGTTTTGATGGTACTTGCCTTCCAGGAGTACCACCCTTAATCCTACAGATCCTACTTCTAAATTAGCCCTGCTTATTTAAGGCTTGGTTTTTTACCTTATACAATTTAATCTAGAAAAAATGACTTGTCAGAACAGCCTACACTACTCATGGTAAAATTCTTCATCAACATCACTGACCTTCTGTCATCCTAGTAAGATATGTTCTCAAGCAAGTCTGCTTTAGCCTTAAGATTAGGGCTGGTGATGGTCTTGTGAGAAACTATGGACTAGG
>VZTL01025608.1:0-43707 GCA_013400535.1 Scopus umbretta
AAAAAAAAAGAGAAAGGGAGAGACTCTGTGGTCATGAGCTATGGGGAGGAGAGGTGACGGGCATGGGACGAGAGGAGGAAGACCTAGCACGGGTGTCCAGGTGGTCACCTGTATGACACTGAAGAGCCTTTTTAAAAGCCACAGACTCTCTTAAGCACATGGCTTAGGAGACAACAACAATTTTGTTTAGTTTGGCATGTTAAAAGTACCTGACAAGCAGGCATCTAGAAAGGCTCTTCTGATTTTTGCTCCATAAACTGTGAACAAATGCTTCACAGGAGGAAATTTCTGTGTGATGGCAATCTCTGAAAAATATCAAAAAAAGGCTATGCCAGAAGGGTCTGCTTCAGGGCAAGCATTAACTGTTTGACCAGTGGGGTTGACTGCCCCTCTGGCATCAGATCTTGGGAACTTGCATCTGAGTGGTTTGAGAAGAAGCACCATCAGTTGGTGTGCTGGTTTTCCAGGTTCTGTACAATTTCTTGGCAAATAAATGAAGACTTTGTTGAAGGTTGTTGTTTTTTTTTTTTTGACCAAACATTGTATAAAATATGGTTTTGTGTGAAGAGCCTGAAGCCAAACAGTGTCAGATATGTTTTTGTTACCATCAATCATGTGGAAGAGCTGTTTGGAGACTGCCACCTCTAAATAACACCCTGCATGTTTGAGAAGTGATGTATACAGCCATTCAGTCTGTCTTTGGGATGATAAAAGCCTTCAGATCAATCTCCTTACATCTGCATCTCCTGGACCTGATGATGGCAATCCTGGGATACAAATTTCTTCTGGCTCTCGTTGCATTTTGTTGCAGAGTTGGCAGTGCCATATTGATGAAGCCTGGCAGCAATATTATTTCATTATTTATCTATTTATTTACTTAGTTACTTACTTGTTATAATCAGCACTTCTTAGATTTTGGAGTTATTGGGACATACATGGATTTCCTAGCTGAGCCCGGAGACTTTTTCCCATTTATACTGCACAAATGTATGGTCCCTCCACTTCTCCCAAACCACTTAGGGCAATGTCTGTTCATGAATGATGGCATGGATGGATGCATAATTCACTGAGTGCCCAGTTTTCCCATCCCATATAGCGCAAGAATGTACAGGCAAAAGTCTATATGCAGGAGGCCCTTATCTCCAGTTCCATGCTTCTCTGAGCAAGGGCAACTGACTGACTGAGGTGGTCCTGGCCTTCTGCAGGGATGCCCTATCCCTCTGTGCTACCTTGGTAATGCAGATTCTGGTCCATTAAGGGCTTGCTGTCCCTTCTCTCTTCCAGGCTGTCTCGTAGCCTCTTGCTTCTCTCCTCGGGCCATATATACCACCGCCAGAAATGTTTCACCATCTTCCATTGATCTATGTGGGACAAGCAAAGGGCCAAGCAGGGGGAAAGGTATGGTCCAGTAGAATTGGAAAAACTTGCTGAATGATTTTAATTCCCCAGCTGTAATTCAGCATCCCCTGCTTTGATTTTTTTTTTCTTTATTCCCAGATGATATTCCAGCTGATGTACACCACAAGGGTCCAGATGATTGAAGGCCCATCATGACCATAGAAGAGAGAGACTAGAGACAAAGTTCCCCAGGTCAGTCTCAGATTCTTTCTCACCCTTATTGGGACACGCTAATGAAGGAGTCTGAAGAGCTTTGCTTTTCTTATGCGGGACCTGTTCTGCCTAATTTGCACATGTTCTGACTGGAGTAGGGCCCTAGGCCACCTTTCTCCAAGCACGTGTGCTCAGGGGGCTGCTTCACGCTCTGTGGCTCACAGGAGCTGTCTCCACACAACCTGCAGCAGAGTGAGTATCCTGGTTTCAGCTTAATTCAGAGTTAATTTTCTTCCTTGTAGCTGCTATAGTGCTGTGTTTTGGACTTAGGATGAGAACAATGCTGATAGTGCGCTGATGTTTCAGTTGTTGCTCAGTAGTGTTTATCCCAGTCAGGGACTTTTCAGTTTTCCATGCTCTGCCAGGTGCACAAGAAGCTGGGAGGGGGCACAGGCAGGACAGCTGACCCCAACTGGCCACAGGGCTATTCCATACCATACGGCGTCAGGCTCAGTATAGAAACTGGGGGGAGTTGGCCAGGGGGGGCAGCGATCGCTGCTCAGGGTCTGGCTGGGCGTCGGTCAGCGGGTGGTGAGCGATTGCATTGTGCAGCACTGGTTGTGTATATTCTTTTATTTTTTTCCCAGTTCTCTCTACTATCCTATTAAACTGCCTTTATCTCAACCCACGGTTTTTTGGGTTTTTTTCCCCCCAATTCTTTCCCCCATCCCACCGGAGACGGGGGCGGGGGGTGAGCGAGCAGCTGTGTGGTGCTTAGTTGCCGACTGGGGTTAAACCACAACAGTGCTGTCCGAAAGGCAAAGCATTTTGCGCTAGTTGAATTAATGTCTTCCATTAAGGTCACTAGCTCTTAAAGGGCTAATTTTCTTCCTGAGCCTGAAGGCCAGATTTTCCAAAGCAAAATACCAAGGAGAAGACTGAGGCAACGTGAGCTTCTTATGAGCTACCTCTAGCATCTTACCTCGGTCCTTGCTGCCAGTGAACCGAGAGACGTTTAGCAGACATGTGCTCTGACATCTGTCGATCCTGACCATTTGGCCATCAGCAGAGACTGAAGCCAAAACCATCACTGTAAAGACCTTCTTCTGCTTCAATATAAAGAAATGTACCCTTAAGAAAGAAGGATATTGCAGACTTTCAACATTTCGTGTTGGGTACAAAGATTCAATGACTGCGAACAAGGATTTAGTCTTGCTGTACTGCATATGACCCATGAAACTAGCTAATGGCTCAGCCAGCTCTGCAGATACCTGGTCTGCACAAAAATGAGGCCTGAGGCTTTCCCTATAGCACTGAGCTGTGATGCTGTGAAAAAATCAGACCTATTTACAGCTGCCCCATGCACAAGAATATTGTACCTTTGGCAAGACTAATGCAAAAATCAAGAGGAATAGCATGAGACAAAATCACTTAAAGGCATCTTCTTGTATCTTTGAGTCTATATTACACAAAGTAATTACAATAAATACAAGATTAAGTACTATCAAGCCTCTAAAAACAAGCTGTGTATGTTAGTGCCCCTAAGCAAGACAGCGCCTGGGATGAGCACTCTCAGAGGAGATAGTCTCTGTCTCTTCCCCTCTGTGCACACACAAAACATTCTCATCATTCTGATGTCACAGCAAGTCTAACAGACGAAAAAAAAACCAACTAAAGCAACCCCAAATCTCACAGACACATCAAAGGAACGCAGCCAGTGGAGGAAACAAGTACACATCTTACATCAGCCTGCACTGGGTTGCTATGCAACCAGGAAATCCACACGTGTTGCCATGACGATGTCACTTCATCATCATTCAGTGCACAGCTCAAACAAGTGCAGCAAGTCATTGGTGCGCACATGCCAGGACAGAAAAATGCGGGACTGAGCAAGAGCATGACAGCTCAGTGGCCAGGGGGTGCTGCTATCACAGCTTCTGGCTCTCCAGCAAAGCATGCAGGGCTGCTGGGAGGCCTTTAACCTTCTCCTCTTAACACTTTGTGGTTCAGCATTTTCCCCTGGTGTTTCTCAAATGATCCCACCTCCGATGTCTACGACCACAGCCATGGACAGCGTACAGATGGGCAACCCATTCTGTGTAAGGTAGCTGCATCCTCCTCCCCTTGCTGCTCCCAGGCAATGGCAGCAGCCAGGAGAAGCTTGCAAGGGAGAGTAAGCACATGGGCTGGGAAGAGAGGGAGCCGCTTGTGTGTCGCTGGCAACACACACTGCTTCACAAGCTCTCACAGCAATAGTATGATTACTACTACGTTATGATGCTCATAATGAGTAGCACCAAAAACAGTAAGGTGACAGTATTAAAGACCGATAGCTGAGCCAACTGGACTGACACGTAGTGCCACATTAACCCAGGAAGGATAAGCAAGCTGGAGGTTGTGTAGGTAACCTCCGCTTGGCATCACTGCCTAGATCCTGCAGCGCTGAGCTCTTCATAGATGGAAAGAGAAGAAAAGGCTTTGACTGGAAAGGGGGCATGTTGTTAACCAGGCCTCGATGTCAAGCCCAGTGGTCAGCAAAACCAAGAACCATATTGCAGCACTCAGACAGGGATGCTAGTGAACACAGTCTCTGGCCCCTATGGAAAATAACTTCTGTGGCCAACAACCACCTTTATTATCCTCCTCCACAACTACCTTTTTCCATGTGAGCTACTGCTCATTTGCAAAAACCAGTATCTGCTGCCAATGCCTCAAGAAGGACAAGCACTGCAAATTATGGTAGGAGAAGAAAATCTTGCCAGGCAGCTGCGATAGCTAGTTCTGGCCCTAAACATGTGGGAGGGATCACAACTGTTTTGTGACCATGATGCAGCCAAAATGGCAAATGATCTCAAGTCATCAGACAAGTTATTCACAGCTGATATTGGACCAGCCCTGACAGATAAAAAATAATGGGGGAGAGGGAGAAGTCCTAGATGAAGACACAGCTGGAGGGGAGGACCTGAAACAAATCACTCTGAGGAGCTGATCAAAAATAAGCTGGCAGGCCAGTGTGGCAGAAGAAGGGGCAGCTGGTGTTGAACACTGCAGGAAGGGTATCTGCAGGCTGGGATGTGAGTGAGAAGGTCAGCCCTGCAGCTGCAGTGGTTGGGCTGGTACAGTCTGATGGTTCCTCTCTTTGCAGTGTCCATCACCCCACTAGGGTTGGTGGATTGATCTCAAGGCTGACTTTTCTGGTTTGAGTAATAAAAGATCCTTTTCTTCCCGCTTTGTACATGAAGAACCACAGCTCCCCAGTGAGACAGGACAAGGTCTAGGACAAGATCTAGGCATTGATGAATCCCACCTAAACTCTGCAACAACAATGACCAGAAACCAGATATGCAGGAGCTTCCTTTGAAGTCAGGTGTGAAGTCTGCCTAGGTTTCTCCAGAAACCTTGCCAGCCTCCCACCTGCCCACGCTGGCTGCCTCCAGGCCTGCTGCCTGTGCCTGGGACCAATGCTGCAAAGTTAACAGGAATCATTACAGAGACTTTTGGGCCAAGTTGGGACAACAGGAGGCACATTTCCTTCTCTGAATACTCAGTGTCTGCTCCACGGCTGTATTCAGGGTTGAAGAGCTGAACCAGTGCATGGGATACTCTGCATCCTGGTCCTGCTCATGGCTGCTCTTATCCTGGAGCAAAGTGTGCCGGCAATGAAATATCAATTCCAGCTGTTGCTCTTTTGGAGTGTATTTTGCCTACGTACCCAACAAAATGCTTGCTTTTCTTTTGCCTTTCACTTTTTTTAAATTTAAGAATGCAATGCCTGCCTATGTCGTAAACACATCCGTAAGAACAATATTAAGAAAATGGAAAAATTCCGATCATTTGCCAGTCTGCTCATGCTTGGAGCAGCACATAGGGTTTGGATTTAAAAATAACCTTTAAATTTCACTTAATAACTGCTATCAAAATCCTATCTGAATCCTAATGCATTTTTTTTTCTTCTTCCTGCTTTCCACATCCATCTAGTCTGAGGGAGGAATGACAAAATATTGTCATTACGTGTCCTTCATGTCTCTGTATGGCTCTTTGTAATTTAGCTGGTATTTGACTCAGCCATTTGAAAGAGCAAATCCTAACACCTCACATTCATGCAGCTCCTTTCTCAGTGAAGGAAAGAAAAATTACTGGCATCACACAAAAGCTCCAATGTTTTGCTTTCCATGTATATTTTCCCCTTTGTGCTCTGTGGCTTTTCAAAACTACCAGACTTGCCCAACCAACACAAATCTATTTTCTTTCCATTTTCTTCTTCTTCTTCCTTTTTTTCCGGAGGGAGGCTGTGTTTGTATTTTCATTGGACACCCTCTGGGACTGATCACAAGGGCAGGCAGGTGCTTTTGCCTCATCCATACCCTGAATATCAAGCCCTACGTTTGATCCAGGGGCACTTACTCCATGAAGTTGTGGTACCCCTGCCCACTCCGCAGTTACCTCCCACTCCGCAGTTACTGCAAGGAAACATGTGGGGAAAAGCCCCTCTTGGTTCAGGCTTAGCACTCAGGTCATCGTTACGTTAGGGCAACGTGGGCTTTAGCCAGCAAAGGCCCGTAGGATGATCTTGATGGCTGTTTTATGTTGTTTCTTGTTTCACAGTCACAACAGAGATGGAAAAATAGTTGCTGGACCTAAGGAGGGATTGTTAGGTTTCCACAACAAGCCAGGTAGAAGCTGGTCAGAGCAAAGGTCTCTGCAGCCCATTACGTGAAAGTGGCTATTGGCAGGAGAGTAAAATTAGGGCAAAACCATGAAGGTTTTTTCTCGCAAACTCTACGTATCTCCAGCAATGTGTCGCTGAAGGCGTTCAGTGCCCGAGATGTTTTCTGTGCGTTAACTACCTTTCCAAATCACTTTCTTCTGCCAATGTGCCTGCTCTTCCCTTGGACCTCTATGAGGCTTTTGGTGTCCTCAGCATCCTGGGGCAAGGCACTCCCCTGCTTTTTTGCTCACTGCGCAAGGAGCCAGCTCCTCCTTGCTGCAGCCCCATCACTGCAAGCGATGCATGGAGCGGACCTCACGTCAGAGGGACATGGGGCGAGCTCATGCTGCTTCCCCTTTCCCATCACTTGGCCAGCCCCTACCTGTATGGGACTCCTTCCCAGCCCCAAAGCAACATCAGAGCAGAGCTGTAGCTTTCTATTTCTTTGCCATTCAGATCCCAAGTGCTCCCAAGCTGTGCTTTCAGGCCTCACGTGGTAGCTGCAGGATAGTGGGCAAAGGCTTGGAGGGGGAGCCACAGAAATGGCTTTCAACAGCTGTCGGGGGAAAAAATAGCTCTGCTGGCGCATGGCTATAAAAAGGTTTATATGCTGCACTTTGAAGGAGAAAATTGACTCCATTACAGTCAAGTGGCTCGGTGCCTTCAGCTGTGTCTGGACACTTCTGATTCACAAGGAAATTGTTTTGATGCCTTTTGTTGTGCTCCTTTGGCAGAGCTATGCAACTGATGTGCTCAGCCACCTGCTCTCTGCACTACTGCCTTCCCTGTGCCCACTGGACCCGGGGGATGCAGGAATAACTGCGTCGAAACTCTCCGTGTGGTTGTAAATCTTCTCTTGGTCCTGCCAATGTTTTCCCAGCTGCTTTTGAGCCCATGGTCCCTCCTGTCTGGTGGTGTGCCTTGTTTCTGTTGCCATCCACAGGCTGCTGCTCTCGAGGGGAGAGCACAGGGCCGGAGATCTCTTGTGGGAGCAGAGTAGGTGCCTCAGGTTCAGATGGACACAGGCAAGGATTTGGTCAAAGTCATTATCTGTCCCAGATGATGCATTTGCTGTGCTGGATTTATGACTGCAGATCTCCCTGGCAGGCAGCAAAGAGCACCCATACTACATGTTACTGGGGTTTGGCTTTATGCCTCCAGCAGAGATCCTCCTCCTCCTCTCCTCCTTTCTGCACTGTGCCCCAGGGGATGCTATTCCCAACTCCTCTGAGGTCTGGGGGACGTGAGGTTCATGCCTTTTTGGGACTGTGCTGATCTTCCCAGTCAGGAGCAGTTGTGTCATGCACTGTTTTGCTGTGGGAACACTCATCTGAGTGAGGACCCTCACATCATCTGTGCTGCAAGGTTGCGAGTTCAGTGGTGCATTTTCCCAGTCTTGAAGCATCCATTTCTCTGATGAGCTACAGGGTCATCGCTAGCTGCCACATCTCTTCAGCCAACTGAAACACACACCCATGGCAGCCCTGTGCAGGTGTTGCTGTTGCTGGATCTGGACATCTGGGACCCAGAAAAAAAAAAAAAAAAAATCTTTAGCAGAATTTGTCAGATTGGACTTGGGGTAGGGACTTCAACTTCCGAGACATTCGAGCTGAGGTCGGCAGAGCTACAGGCGTTAATAGCAGCAGGAAATTTGGACCAGTGTTCAAGCCTCACAGGAAAGCCCGGAGTTTAAGGTGATTTCTGACTTTGAAATAGCCCGTGTGTTGGCTGCTTCTGTCTTTGTAAATTATTCGTTTCGTTACCATCACATACGTTTTGTATACACGGGCCTTTCTGGCATATAGATATTCCCATATACAGATACCCATATGCTAATTTTTCCCTTTACGGGCAAAGCCTATCAAGCTGCTAATGGAGTAAAATGGGTGACGGAGAATGAAGTTTTCATTTTCATTTCAGAACAGCAACCCCAGCAAGCAGATGTAGCCAAGTGAGGCTGACATTTAAAGCAACTACCGAGATTACATTACTGAGATTATATTTAATATGGATGGCCAAATCTTTCAAACAAAATCAATGTTCTTTTACTTAATAATACCCTTGCCACATCTTAATGAACGCTTCTCCAGCCCAAGGCCCTATTTTTCTGCAGTCATTTCGTTGTGTGACATCGCTGACTGCATCAGATGGTACATAATGCTATTTTCATCTGTTTCTATTGGATTTTATGCGTTCCCATCCTTGATTCGTCAATTGCCGGATCAATTAATCAAGGGACTCTTAGGGGAGAAACATTTTTATTACTGAGAAGGAAGGGGAATTCATTTAAATTCTGCATCTTCCTGCAGCATCCAACATCTATTATTAACTCTCCCCACCGGGCACGGACCGGAGGACGACGAGGGACCTACAGACCAGTCCATGGCCACCTGAGTTGTTTGCAGACATAACCACCAGACTGGGCTGATCCCTGGTCTGCCCCTCGGTTCTCATGCCGGGGGAGGCAGCCAGGCAGTGCCCCAGAGCCCAGGCAGCCCCAGGGGAGCCCGGGGCTCCGGCAGGAGGCCTCTGCACGAGGCTGAGCCTGCCACGGGCAGAGCCCGAGGATGGAACAGGTGGCACTGGAGGCCAAACAGAGTCGCAACAGCTGTGGGCAAAAACGAGAAAGACACTTGTCATCCCAGTAAATTCAATTTAATTAGTGATGCCTGAAGAAATCTAGTCAAGAGAGGAGCTGTACTAAACCTCAGTGCGATTACACAGCTCAGTGTAGCCTTTTCTGAAAGCTGGGGGGAAAAAAAGTTAATTTATGTATCAGCTGACGCCTGTCTCGGGGTGAAGTGTACCCCAGCAGGGACTCCTGAGCATCCTTGTCAAGCTGTAATTTTGCTGCAGGCCCAGCTCTAGTACATTCCAGAAAGCAGGCTCCTGGCCTCAAAACAGCCACCTGCGACCACATTTTCTCCCGTCTGCACATGTGTGATTCCTGCCTACAAGCACACTCCCATCACTTGGATCACCGTAACGTCTCCCATCGTGATTCCCTCTTTGCGTGTACTTGGCGTTCTGTGCTCTCATCCGAAATGCAATATAGCCTTTCCATTGAAAGACTCTGCGTTGGGTTCAGTGGCTGGAGAAACCAGCTGGGAGCTAGTCCTGACCAAAGCATGAGCTCAACACACCAAGTCCAAACCCTTCTGAACGCCTGGGCATTGACAGCCAAATTGGAGTGGTTTTTGCTCTAGACAAAGGGCTGCACCAATATCCCTCTCCCCAAATGACGGCCCCTCTCCCTAAATCTTCCTTAGGAGCAGCCCTGGTTTGGCGGTCAGATTGCTGCCCAAACTAATTTCCCACAGGCATCTCCTCACACCCAGCTGACCAAAGGCTGGTGGTCCCTCTGCTCTGAAGACATTCTCCCTCAGAGTGTGGGCTACAGAGATTAAAAATAAATAAATAAAAAGATTATTTAAATAGTGTCTCCGAAGAGGAAAATAAAATTGCACGGCCCATAATCCAGTTTGCCATTTTCCATCCCATTAATCCCCTTTAAAGAATTACTATTATTGTTTGTCAGTGGAGAATCTGGCGGGGCTGGGGTGAACTCAGTCCTTGCAGCCACTGGCCCCCACCTTGCAGCGGGAAGACACAAGCTCGCTATTCCTCTGGGCTCCTGACAGCCCCTCTCCCCACTCCGCAAGGAGAAGACCCCCCACGTTTTGCAGCCACAAGGAGCCAGGACCAGCTGCAGGCACGCCAGGCGGCTGCATCTCCTCCTGCCTTTTGTGCCTGTCAGGTTCATTTGGTGATCAGTGGTTGCTTAATGAGGATGTGCGGAGCTGCTGGGACTGCAGGCGAATGATAAAGGTAGGGCTTTTGTGTCCTGGGGTTTAAAAATAAAAAGCAATTTTGTCAGCCGTTGCAGGAGAGGGACGTGCCTCGTGAGCCTGTCCAGGGGACGTGGGGTCGGGGAAGGAGGAGCCGCTGTGACAGCTGAGTTATCTGCAGGGACGACTGAGGGAATCAGAAGAATGTACGTGGAGATCTCTGCCAGCACCGACTCTTCCAAATAAATTACCTTGCTCAGGAAATATGCAGTGGGCAGACCAGCCCTACAGCTATATTTGTATCAGTCTTTTTCCTCAGTCACTGCGGGACAGAGCCTCACCCCAGAGAGGCCAAGGCTGACCAGTGCATCCATGCTGGTGGTGCTGGGTTGGGTCTCTGTGCCTCAGCCCGCAACATCGCTGGGAGCAGAGGGGAGCTGGCACCCAGGTGCTTGGACAGTGAGAGCTCAGAAGGACTGATCCAGTGCCTCCAGTGGCATGGGTGGACTTTCCTGTGACCACAGAGACCCCACAGACAAGCAGAAGTAAGAGCACAATGGGAGGAACATCCTCCCATGGTTGATGTTAAACCTCCAAGGTTTACACCGAAGGTGGAACTGAGACTACACATGACTACAACACAGCCAGATGCCTTACCCAGTGCCCTTGGTGCACAGCATGGACGTGACCACTGGTGTTGACCTCCTGGTCCTTCTCCAGGGGTCTGTCCTCCTCATCAGGTCTGCTAGCACCTCCAGGCTGGCACCAGAAGTTCAGGTGGGGAACAGGATCCCAGCTTGTGCCTGATACCTGCAGAGCTCCACACAGAGCACTGACACAGTGCCTGTGCCTGCCTGCATCTCTCTGTCCTGGGGAAGCCCCTAAACTGCCAGACACCCCTCTTCTCTCTGCCCTCTGCCTGCACTGCCCCCAAGACACTGCTGCTCCTCGGCCCTCAGCTCAGCAGGATCCTCCTTTCAAGGCTTAATTAACACTAGCTGTAGCAGTTAGGAAGCTCTACTGCTCTTGTAGGTAACCTCCACCCTGACATCCAAGGGAGAGAGCTGTTCTTCAGAAACACACAAAAACAGTAATGAGAAATCACTTTCTGACCAAGCTTTTCCAAATCATAACAAAGTGTGGATTCTTCAGGTGGATCAGAGTGAGCCCCTGGGATTACATTACTTGAATCGGTACCAGCGCTCTGTGAACCCCACCGAGAGGGACATCGATCTTGGCTGTGATGGGTCACTAATTCAATGCCTCCATGCAATTTACCTCTTGACAGTTTTATTGTATTTCAAGTGGAGGGCAGGTCTTAGAGCCACACATGCCCATCTGGGCCACCTTTAGCATGGTGGCCTGGCCCTTGCATGCAGCAGGCTGCTGAACCGCATAGAAGCCAAGGACCAAAGACATGGGCATGTGACAGGAATGCACAGTCATCGGGGTGATCACCAGCCTTGTGGGACAGGCTGCGTGGCCAGGCTCTCCTCTCTGCATCTGGCTGGCAGGCCCTCCATCAGGGCTACAGGAAGACAGAATTTGATCCAGAGCACAGTATTTAAGATCTTGAAAAGGTAGATGGCATGTATGGACACTGTGCAAACACAGCCTAGGGCCTGCGGGGTAAGGGTCACTCTTTGCCTGTACTGCTCTGGGTAAACCAGGGTACTGAGCTGTGCTGTTGAGCACTGCGGCAAACAAATTCACTTATAACAGTAGAAACCAAGAAACGGAGACTGTTATTTCCTTCCACCCATTCCAGTTTCCTAAAAAAAGCTCTCATTAACTGTCTTTATTCATGCAAAACAGCAGAAACACCCCTCCAGCTGGCTGCTCACCTCAATGTCTCCAGCCTGATGTGGGATGAGCTTCCCCACTCCAGCAGCAGCTGGGGGATTGGGGGTGGCACTGCTGCTCCTGCAACCTGCTTATCAAGTGGGATGGAGACAAGCCTTCCTCCGGGTGGCTCCTTTCACCTGTGGGTGGGCAGCACCTGGCAGGAACCCTTCTCAGGTTCCAGTCTCACAGTTTGCAGGAGAGTGAGAAAGTCTTCTCCTGTTCCCTTGGCAGGAGGACGCGGTGGGATCTCTGAGCAAAAGGGAGAGCTGGACACGTCTTGGCTTTCAGCCTCAAGGTGAACCCCATGTAGTCATCCTTGTAAGCTCCTCAGCAATACCCCCATAACAAATCTGTCCTCAGGTGGCTCCTGCAAGCTGTCTTCTGCCTGGTGTGAGCAATTCCCAGATGGCTGCAGATGTTTGGGCAGCTGAGCATGCCAATAGACAGACATTCACAAAGCACCAAGGTAGCCCCAGGCTGAGGAGGAGGCACAAAGTGCGTGTCCCACCAGCACCCCATAGGAGAGCTCAGCACAGGTAGTGCACACCAGCCTCCACGTTTGGTACCAGCCAAGGACTGCTCTGAACAAAATCAATCATTTCTAGTGGTACTACACCCTATAAAGGAGGATACATCCCACTCATGTTCAGGTTCCCCCCCTCCATGTAGCAGAAACACCACCCAAGGTCTCTCCCAGTGCAGACCAGCACAGCACTGGGATGTAGCCAGGCCAAAAGAGGACAAGGTCATGAAAGACCTGCTGCCTGCCAAGCCACTCACTGGCTGCTGAGATCGCTTTGCTTGAGCACCACCTGGTTGCCATCCCACACACTGGAGGTGGATTCCGCTACCCTCTTTGGAGCAATGGGGTGGTTCTTTCCAGCCCTACCCATCCTGAAAGGAGGATGGAAAAGTGCCTGGCGCACTGATAAGACCTACTCAGGCTTAGATGGTCATCTCTTACCTTCCATATGGCTGATGCCCTCACATGACAAACGAGAAACCTGCAGTCTGGGCCATCCCCAGCCTTTACGCTTCTTCCATGCAGGATGTCCTAAGTCATGAAGCTGAAACCCAGAGCAGGAAGGTGAGCCTAGAGACAACTGGACCCATGTGAGTCCAGAATTGCTGGGCTTGGAGGAAGAACAGCCCAAAAAGGAGGTTGACTTTACAATATGGTGGTTATGGCATGGATCGGGGGGGTCTTTCTCCTTCTTTAGGCACTGGTTCAACATCCAACTCCACAGCAGAAGTTTGAAAGGAGACTTAGCGCAGCCCGGATCCTGCTTTTTCAGAGGCAACGAGCATCTGATCATAGCATCGCAGTCCCAGCCAGAGCTGGAAAGGCACATCAGGGCCTTCTGACCTTGGCTCCCTGAGCAACTTGATGATGTCCTTCTGCAGACGAGTCGTATTTTTAGGTCCTTCTCCCTGCTGATTCATTAGGGGAGCTAATGTTCTCCGAACTACCGGGCATCTGACCCTCGAGGTGTGTACGCCATGCACTCCTGATAAATATAGACCAATTACATAACCTGTCTAATAAGCAGTGCCTGTCCTCCCTGCGGGTACGCGGGGCACCGGGAACCAAAACACCTCTGCCAAGTGTGTGAATATGTGCCTTGCTATTTATTTTATTTCCACTGTCTTCTATTTTTGATGACTTCCTGCTGTATCGACTTAACAAGTGACTCAGTGAGGTTTGGTGGCCCTGGAAGTACTCCAGGTTCAGCACGACCTCTCTGCTCTGCCCGCTACCGCTGGGGTGCAGGGTAAGTTCCTCCTTTCTAATCCTCTCCTCTGCTGGGGGAGACACAGCAGAGTGGGACAGGATGGGAGGATTAGGGTTTGGAGAACCTTAGGTAAAAGCTGGGTTCATTTCCTAACTGGATGTGTCAGAGTATTTGGCAGGCCAGGAGTAACTGAAGGACTTTATACCTAGGGATGCAATGGTCTTATCACTGGAAAAAGCACCTGGTTTTGTTAATAGAGCAATGAAAGCACCTCACTGCATGTTGTGTCAACACAGAAGGCTTAAAAAGTCCATGTGCTTGGTAATAGAGACATCTTGGTATCAAATAGCAAGACATCAGTAGAGTTGGGCTGTGATCCTACAAAATGAACATCTGATAAATTTGGGACATAGATGTGACTGCAGTGGCTGAGTGGCAAAATGCAGAGTAATCATTAAATAAAGCATTCAAAATACAATATGAAGCACATTATTAATAGACTTGACAAATGCATGCATAAGTGGAGTTTTTGCATAGTGATTTTTAACCGCTGGTCTCTGGTTCCTTGTGGCACTTGCAGCAAGAGTCCCATAGAGAGGACCCAGAGAAACCAAGTCTGCCCCACATCAGGAGGTTTCCCTCCTTGAGAAATGTTCAGGGATCTGCTAATCAGAAAGCAATGCGAGCCCTATATTATTTAGAAAGAGAAGTAGCCGTTTCCATCAAATGTACCCACTGCGTGCCATTGGTTTGGCATCACTCAGCCAGGCTGGCTGTGAGCAGCATCGTGATGGCAAAGAGGGCTGTTGAGATGGCTTGAGTGATATTTATGAGAAGGACCGCTCTACCTATATTTGCTGTTCCTGCTGTGCAAGCATCCAGTGTGTCCTGTAATAACTTTAATAGCTTTTATACAATGGCTAGGAATGATGAAGCTAATTCAAGATTAGTTATTTAACCCCCCTGGTTTTATTCCTGTCTTTATCTAACAGTCAACAATCTGATCTCTTCCAGCATCCCTCATTATCAGATTCAGGCTGGAGCAGGGCCTAGTCCCTAATCAGGGGGCTCTGTTCTGGCCTCCACAGAAGCCAACAGCTGTGCTTTTGCTCCTGGACCACCCCTCTCCTGATGTGCGTGGCCTGCCACCAGGCACCAGGCTGAGGAAAAGGGACAATTGTGACCACGTGGGACTGG
This sequence comes from Scopus umbretta, assembly GCA_013400535.1. Lineage (NCBI taxonomy): Eukaryota > Metazoa > Chordata > Aves > Pelecaniformes > Scopidae > Scopus > Scopus umbretta. Next base: position 14,823 of record VZTL01025608.1, read on the forward strand.
AGCCCCTTTTCACCCACAGTAAGGGTCTGTGGCACAGTGTGGCGCATGTCCCCACCAGCAGCACATCCCCGGGAGATGTCCCCAGTCCTGCTGAACCACCTGGGAAGCAGGAGATGCATGACACATGCCACTGGTTAGTGGCACACCCAACAGCAGGGCCCAAAACACCTTTGGCCCAAGGTCTGTGCTCCACTCACAGGACCAAAGGTCTGAGGTCTGTCCCGCCTGCAGCAGAGGACACCAACCCCACTGTTCCTTGTTTGCAGTGCCCTCCTCTACCTCCTGGCCTTAAATGATGCAGAAAGCCTGCTAAGGACTTTCCTGCTGGAAGGACTCAGCAGGAAGCAACTAATGCAACCTCTCTTGCTCATCCACAGTACCCATGTCCAATGGATAATAAAACCACAGGCTCCTTTCTCATTAGTCCCTAATTAGGCACTCTCTCACTTACATTGCACTTTCTGTCATTAGCAGTAGAAAGCTGAGAGCCTGCCTTTAACCTTCACACGTTGTGAAGAAACAGACCCAAACACCTTGCTGTGATCTTGCATAAAACATCTCCTTGTACTCGCTCTCAGGGGCTCCTGGAAAAGACCCCCCGCCCTTTCCCCAGCAAAAGCAGAAAGCAAAACCTCTAGAGGAGCATGGTATCTGCCGTGAGGAGGCTAGAGACATCACTCACCCAGTGGACACGTGACCACTGAGTGACCACAAGGTCAGGTTTGCTTTTGCACCGCTGCAAGACTCCAAGTGATGGACCGCAGAGGCCTGAACCAGCTACCCTGCTCCTGGCAGCTCATCCCAGCATGGGAATGGAGAAGGCAACAGAGGTCATAAGCTTCCAGCTGGACTCCTGCCTCCATCACTGCTCTTCACCAGCGGCTGGGAAGGAAAGGGAAGCTCTATCAGTCCTCCTGCTGCAGAAGATGCTTGCCAAGATCCCCCAGTGGGCTTTTAAGTTGCTGTATGGGAGAGTGATCTGGCCATGTGGCAGCGGGGAACTTGGAGCAAGATCATCTGCCTGTCAAGAGCGGGGCAGAGTAGTCCACACTGAACTCTGTGCAGCCAGGTGACTCCTAGAACTTTAGCTTCTTCATTTAAAGCCAGGCTGTGCATGTGGCGTGTAGGCTGAGACATCCCACTCCCTGGGACCGTGCAGGTGTCCCTGCACGTGGTGCCGGAGCAGGAACAGAGAGGAGAGCAGAGATCACAGCTGAACAGCATCCCTGCTCCCACCCATGTCAGACAAAACCCCACAGAATTATTAGAATGAACGCTCTGGCAGGTGCGAGTGCTGGGCACGTGCCAGGGATGGGCACGGGCAGGCAGCTGAGTTATTGAATCTGGAATAAAATACCTAGTCCTGGTATTGCCTGCTGCTGCCGGCAATATGACATTTGCTGCCTGTTATCCTGGCAGCTGTGGCTCAGCTTTGTCCTGCTCTGTCCTGCCCGCAACAGTGGGACTGGCACCTAGCTGAGGCTGCAGGGACCAGGAATAATACCTGTCCCAGATGGACGTGCAGCCTAAAACCCATCCGTGAGTGTTAGTGCCTGGTGCCGGACACATCCCCGGCTTGCAGTAAGTGGTGTCTGTGTGCTGTCTCCACCCCCGGCCCACATTACCCACAGCATCTTTGAGAAGACCACCAAGGACACCTGAGTGCTGTCTGTCAGCAGGTCCGTGCACAGCCACACCTTTGCCAAGCACGCCTCTCTGGCTTCCCAGCTGGTGGCTGAAGCATTGGGGTCCCGCAGGATGGTGCTTCGTGTCCCGTTGTCCTTGTGCTTGCTATGAGGATCTCACGTGGCTCATGCAGCAGCCCAACAAGATGAACCACCTGGCACATGTCCATGCAGGAGACCAGCGGCAGGTGAGGAACTGGATCTGGCCCCTCTCCTTGTGGGTCTCTCCAGGGGCAGACAAATCCAAGGAGCCTGTGGTGTCAAGTAGTCCTCAACTCCTGCCTTGTGAGCTAGGCCAGCACAACTTGATGCACATGGGACAACAGCTCCCAGAATTATTTCTTCAATGTTCACCTGGTTTAAGCTACTGAAACATAGAGGGTGTCCCAAAACCTTCTCCTCTCTTGCTCCTGGGAGGGAGAGAGGAGAAGGCAGGCCTGGAGCAAGAAAGGAATCAGAAGAGTTTTGTTTGCTGCAAAACCCGTATTTTTGGTGTTTTTCCTTTAAATGGCTGGTTCTGCTCTGCTGGGGATTGGTATTAAGGCCTGTTAGAAGTAGCATGAGCTCAGCTCCTGACCTCCTTGTGGCTAGGATTGCAGGTTGTAGTCTGATCTAACTAGACCTCAAGTCCTGGGAAGGGACCCCCTCCTACCCTCACAGCAGAGGAAGGGTTTCCCTGCAATGACCCTGAGTCTGATCCACTGGCTCTGATGTTTTGCACCCATCAGAAAGCACTGAGGAAAGACCCTGGGAACTGGGGACCTTCACTGAAGTAGCTATTAAAAGGGCACTTCTCAAGTGAAATGAGTTCACAGCTGAGCTTCAGAGAGCTCTTTGAACAGCCGTGGTGTAGGGAGTGCAAAGCTGTAGGAAGCAAACCTGTGAACCTACCAGCATGAACAACATCTCCAGTCAAATCGTATCAGTGGGTAACGTGGAAGGAAGTCTAACTGTGGCAGTGGGGAGGGGGATGATGAGGCAGCTCCTTGCTAGGGAGGTGAGATGAGGAGAGGAAGCACCTGGATGCCGGGTGATGCACTGATTTCGTGAGGCAGTGTTGTGTTACAAGTGATTTTGCAAGCTTCTCCAGCAAGCTGGGCAGCTTCCCAGCCTGCCAGTGGGAATCTTACCAACAGCAAGAGATTGCTCTGTCCTTAAAGAACTCAGGGTCTTGCACAGCTGCCAGGACAAGAAACAGGAGGAGCCATGTGCACGTCTTGAAACCCAGCACACCAAGTGAGCAACTTGTGCACAGAAAGAGAAGAGATATCACCTCAACAAGCTACACACATGCATGGGCGATGCCAGCACTGGTGGGCAGCCTGGCAGGTAAGAACATAGTAAGACCCCACGGGGCAGTTTGTGGGCCCCACTGTGAACCACCCCATGGAAGATGTTCTCTCTCTCTCCCCTTTCTTCTAAAGATGTCTAAGTAAACAAGTCTCTTAATGTAGACCTTTTCCTTCAGCCTCCAAAGCAAGATGACACACTCTCAACCAGCTGTACCCAGCACTGGTAGGAGCCAACACCTTCCCCAGTACCTCTGTCCTGTTATCCCTGACATTTCCCTTCCCTTTGGGTTCAGTCTTAATAATCCATTCCTCTCATTCCTCGCTAGACACCCAGCAGCTCAAGCAGCAGGGCAGGCCTCAAAGGCAGGTCAAGAAATAATGCTCGGGGTAGGGGACAAAACTAGGTGGTGATGTTACTGCCAGGTAATGGCTCTGCAAAAAGCGGTGCTGAGTGTTGGCCGCCCGCTCCTCCTGCAGCATCTTCTTGTGCTCTTGCACCCCGCAGCAGCTTATCCTCCTCTGCTGGGTGTCATCCTGTGGATGCAGAAGCAAGGCTAAGGCCCGAGTCCCATTAGCTTTTCCCTTTGGTAAGGCTGAAGGTGCCTCTCTGCTCCCTGCAAACATGGGTGAAGGGGCTCTCGCTTCCTCTTCTCCCTCTGACAAAGACAAAGGAGAGAGAAATTTAGGGCAGAGGGTGTTGACCACCAAAACCATTACACTCGCACCAGCCCCTGTGCACCTGCCTCTCAGGCAGCCAAGTGTGAAGTATCTCAAAAGGAGCAAACATCCTTCCTCCTTCTCCTGAGAGCTGCAATGCCTATCTGAGAAAACAAAGGCAGTTTTGCTCGAATTCCTCCTGCCAGTCTCCTGCATATCCCACCACCAGAGAAAACGGTCATCCCACGTGAAGAACTCCAGAAAAAGGGATGACAAGCCATATGGAGGCCAGGCTGGCATAAACCAAAGACTTCTGCTTAAAAATTCAGGGCCTGTCACTGCTCCTGCTAAATATGCTGGGCCTTTGGAGAGGCTCAGCAAGTACGGAGGTGAGCGCTCTCTGCCTCTCGTGTGTCTCAGCGCAAACCCTCTCCAGATGAGGGAGAATCACCCAAGCATGGTATAAGCACAGACCATGCTCCCCGCTCCCGGTAATAATTTCTGCCCAAGATAGCTTGCAGTCTGATTCAAAGTCCTCAGGAAATAAGACTCAACCTTTTACCTGTTGTGTTGAACTGCAAAGGAGGTGTTTGGGGCAGCTGGAAGGTGAAAGCTTTGGCCTCCATTACCATTATGTTCTGTAACGGCAGGTAAGACAGACAAATCCATTTTTTCATTGCGCATTTGAGCCTCGAGGACACAGAGAGGAAGTGACAACCACCTTCTCAGAGAGACAAAGCCACTCAATACAGAGCACGGCTCATTTTGACTTTTGGGGACCGATCTGAATACTCTGAGCGTATGTAGGCATTGCAAATATCATCTACAGCTGCAGAAACCGCTACGAAGGTCTCTGTTTCTTGTGCTCTTTCGGACACAGGGTACCTGCTGGAGATGTGGGTGTTTTGCTATGGCTGCTGTGGGGTGCGGCAAGTCGCAGCAAGGCTATTCGCCATTACATAATGAGAATAGCAGCTCCCGAGAAACACAGCCCTTGCCCTTGCACACCAGATCAACTTTTGGACAATGCAGACATAAATCAAGGAGGCCGTGATCTGAAGTTACATTAAACACAGGTCCTCCAAGAATGCGAACTGTGCCATAGATAATTTCTTGCGTCAGTAATCGGTGGTAACAGGATATAGCTAAAATGGAGGACTTACCTACCTATCAATACCTAACACACTCTTTTGAACCACTGCTTAAGCAGCAGAGCAAGGCAAAAATCGAGATGTACCTCTTGCACACTCAGAAGTTTCTGCATCCCTTTACACGAAGAGGCTAGAAGGGAGGGTACAGCCAGCTGCCCCTTGCCAGCTTCCCATGGAGAGAAGGGAGAGATACCACCCCAATAGCCACAAACCATGAGTTGAGCACCCAAACAGACACCGGTCTGCAACAGACAGACAGCCATACGATTGAAGAAAAGGTTTGTTCCTTATGGGTGCATACAAAATATGTCAAGCAGTAAAAAGAAAATGGCAAAATTAAACACATGTAATGCTTCAGGTCTTTATTGTTGCTGTAGAGTAACTGGTACATGGTTAAAACATTCTAATATAATCAGTAAACTCTGAAAACTAAGGCTTTCTGTAGGTTTATGGTATCCTGGTGTTTCCTTTTGCACACAGTGTACATATAAAATCAAGTTATAAAAACACGCATCTTTTCTGAACAACAAAGATTAATGCAATGCACAAAACTAGGAACTACATTTTGTATGACCAAGACAACACCTTACAGACCAGCTTCGGGCCTTGCAGCTTCGAACCCAAGACAGAAGTGTCTTGGTCTGATGTCCTGCTACCCAGATGAGCTTGATGACAAACACAGATGGCAGGATTTCAACCTTCTGTTCTGAGCAAAGAGAAAGAAACCCCTGATGCTGATGAGGAAACATTTGATTGAGCAAACGAGAGCAGTATCCGTAAAGCACATCACTGATCCCAGATAACATAAGCAAGACCTAGCAAGACCTGTAGGTCCTGTAGACCGAGCAGTTGCCGCTGAACAGTGTGGCTGCTGGGACTACAAGAGAAGGTGAGCTGTGACAACCGTGCTAATGGGCGAGATGAGTCTCGGTGCCCGTAAGTGTCCCACGAAAGAGAGGGGTGTGTGATTCCTGGAGTGCGAGCACCTTTAACCTAACAGCGTTGAAAACATTTCAAAGTGATTTCCTGGCATTTCTTAGTTTACTTCAAATAGGGAAAAAGGGTGAATAGGAACAAAATAGTCTCCAAAAAATCTGTATATTAGAGCCTTTTGAGTAAAAAGCTACACTTTGACCAAAGAGAGAAAAAAAAAAAGCATTCACAGAAAGATCTTCCCCCACTTCCTTAACCACTTTTTAAACAAAGAAGCTTCCACATCCACAAAGCTTTTTATTCTCTTTTTTTTTTTTCTGTCTTGCATTTCTAATTGAGCTGGAAAATGATGCACATAGTCTGAAAATTTACATCAGTCACAAAGGCTGGGAGAGGCGGATTCTTCACTTACCATGTGCTGCCCCGCATCATGGAGTCAGGCACTGCAAATGTGACATTTGCAGCTGACAAGAAGATTATTCTTTTTCTTTGATTCGAATACATGGGAGAGGAGGATGAATTACAGACTTCCAGGATGTTTACCACATTACAGTAGGTTACGTGTTTGGCTCCACCTGGAAGAAAACCCCTTGGAAGGGTCAACGATGGATTGCATTTGATTTCATTTTCAGAGCCCAACTCCAATCACACACTGACGTACACCTTTCACTGCTTCATGTCCAAGACTCACACTGATGTTTCTGATACATTCAATGACACCACAAAGTTCTCTGAACGACTGAGAAAAGCGTAGCTGGTATTTATGTCACCAACATATATAACCTGTCCTCCAAGGTCATTCCTGAAGACTATGTTAAGGCTATTGGAGTAGGCTGGCCATGGTTACTCCTCGTGTGAAAGCACAGCCGTGGTTCAGGACAGACTAGAAGAAGCCTTTTAGGTCTCCGCATTAACCATAAATGAGGTTTTTCGGTTTTCCCTTGTGGCAAGTTACCTGGATGTGCAGGGAACTGCACCAAAGCAGAGTATTAGGCGAAGAAAAACCAGGCTACGTAGTTTTAAGCTGCAACCACACCTTTGATTTCACGGAATTAGATTGAAAAAAGTCCTCATAGTGCAGAAAAGACCTCCTTCCACTCGAGACAATGAAATACCAGTCGTCAGGTACTCAAATATAAATATGAAAAAATCATTAAGAAACATAACCCTAATATAAACCTAGTTTTATTTATTTTTAAGAAAAAAGGGATTAAAAAAATTAGAATAAAACAGATGGCTTCAAGTACTTTCTGCATAATAAAAAATCAGCTGTTATAAGCGTAGATTAAAAAATACTTGTCACCTTGCAAGGGACAATTGAAGAGCGGCTGGTGATTCGTTCAAAAAATGGCCTTTGATACAAACACATTAGACAACATGTTTAGTGTTGTAATTTAGAAGAAAACAGACGTGTCTACCATACCGACCCAATACTTGAGATATTCAGCACAGTACAAGATACATTTTGCACTCTGTGCTTTCACCTTTCACGGCAATGCCCCTCAACGCATGGAGCCAGGCCATCTCAGTTTAGCTCAAACAAGCCTTCATGCAATAAACAGAAAATATTTACTAAGTCAGGAAGGTTTTGCAGCAATACAGTTGATCAAGTGGTCTAACATTTTTGAGGTTGAAAAACAAATCTAACCTGAAGCGTCTCCTAAGTGCTGGCAACGTTTATGTCTTTTACTACGTGAGCAGGAACATTACTTGCATTATATGAGACAAGGAATACACTTGACAGTGCCTTCTCTGAGTCTAAGCCTTGAGATTTTCTGTATGTCATGAAAATAAAGGAAAGCATTATAGTGGGAGCCCCAGAAGAACCCCCCAAAAATTGCAAAGGAGGTTGGAAAAAGCAATGATGTCATCAGCCAATCAGAAAAAATACTGCAAAGAAGAAGTAGTTCAATTTCCCTGTGCTGTGATAAGTCTGAAACCCATCTCTTGTACTTACAAGGAGACAACCATTGCATCAGATGCATTTCAACAAGTCTGGCTGACACACACGGAACAAGCAGTCTTCCTGAAGATCTGTACGGACACTTGACACGCCTAAGGAAGCAATGCGAAAACCAAAAAACAAACCATATCTTGCCTACTCTGAAAAATAAAAAAAATGTTTTCAATCAAATAATGTCTACAAGGAGACGTTTTTGAAAAACATTTGCCAGGTACTCAGAGACAGACACTTACTTTTGCCTCTACCAGAAAAAAACACCAATAAAACAACGGAAACCCAGCTCCCCTATCCTGCAGCTCTGTATACTACAGTAGGAACAAGTCTCCCACAGCTAATGGGGAGACTGAAACAGCATGAAACAGTGAGAAATAAAAACTTAGCTGCATAGTCTATTAAATAATCAGTTAAGACTTAAATGGAGGCAGAGCCAGCACTGTTTTCTGTCCTACAACACAAGACTGCAAGGCTTAAAAATCCAAGCCAGAATGGTTGAATAGCGCTAGGTTCAGTAGTGTTTGGAAAAGCTTATGCAAAAATATTCTTTAAAAATAAGTTTGAATATTTGAAACAGAAAAAAGAAACAGAACAACTTCACCAACTTCCACCTCCCATCAAAACTTCATTAAACTTACCAGCTTTCCGAATCCGGTGCTTACTTTATAGCAATGTGATTATACAGAAATCATACATCTGTCTCTCTTAGCTGGACAGTCTGGATTTCTACATGAAAATTCAGTGCATGTCACATTTATTAATGTCCTTATGATTGTTCAATAATCCAGCAATTTGTTTCCTAATTACAGCAGAATGCAGTTGCTAGCTGCTTGCAAGAGCAATGTTGAAATTACATTCAGAGATAAAAACTACCATTTTCACGTGTAGCAATAACTAACATTTTTCTTTCTCTTCACGGAATCAAGTGCAAATGTCTAACAATGGCGATAGTAAAAGACAATTCTCATGCAAAAATTCTTCCCTGTGCATAAAATTTGCAGGACATCTCCAAACCACCCATTTTCGTGTCTTTCTCTACCCCAGAACTAATTGTTTTTTATTTTCGTGTCGTGAAATTTCTGTTGCTTTTTAAAACATCGATGACAAGCGAGTTCAATTAGTTCCAGCCCACCAAATATCTTCTGCTGCACAACAAAAAAGATGATCATGGCTGCAGAATACCATCGTGCAAAGCTGTACAGGTACAGCAGTGCAAGCATACCCAGTGGGAACACCGTCCAATACAGGAGAGAGATGCACTTAACCACAAGGACCCTGAGCTCAGATTTACACGGTGGAATAATGCTTTGCCCTGTTGCACTGAAGCATTTTCCACCTTCATAGAAGTGTCGGAGTCTCTCCTCTTTCTCTTCCCAACGCTTCCGGCACCAAAGCTGCAGCTCCTCCTTCGAAGTGGGCACTGTCTCTATGGGATATCTCTGGACATGGAAGTGAATCTCCTTTGGGAAGTTTCCATTCAAAAGGTGCTTCTCCGTCTGAGGAATGTTTTGGGGGTATGCCACAGTTATGTCATGGATAGCATCGAGATTGCCACCTAGAAGAAAGGTTTTGGAGAAAAAAGATCAATGCAGATCATGCAATAGTCAGAACACTAATTCGGTTCAAGGTGTGATTGAAAACTATCCAAATTGTGGCAGAAATCCCAAAGATCCGTTAGCTATGCAGAGTATGTTTTACCTGATAGAATTTCTAATGGCTGAGAGGTCACACTTTTCCCAGTCATTATCTGTTCTGAATCTGAGCAAAAATTTTGGGAACAAAATTATACACAGTACAAACTAATGTAGAATTACAACACAGTGACTAAGAGGATAAAGTCAAATTTAAAGGAGAGAAGATGCACATCTGATCTTGGATAAAGAGCAGAGTATGCGAGACTAACCTTCAGTTATTCATACCTGTGCTGCAAGCTAAAATTGTTTTAACTAATGAAATACACCTTAGTGTATGTTCCTGTGAACACCGAAAAAGATTCAGTTTGATCTGGAACAAGCAGCATACACAATCCTAATTTACTGAAAACATAACTGAGAAAACATACATGAAACATATACCAGCTAAATACCAGGAGCTCCTTGAACCTAGGGTATCTCCCAAAGCATGAGTAGCTGTCTCTGTAGCTCAGCCAGCTTTGCAGAGCACCCCAGTTAACACAATTTCTTTAAATCTGACCAGCCAGTACTATAAGGAGGTGAGCTGCTGCCTACTGCATTCCAGATCTGGTAAAGACAAAGTAGAGCATAAATAGTGAAGAAGCCCAGCTTTAAGTAAATCACATATAGTTAGCTATTTGGGTAAGTTAGTATAGTTAAACATCTAAAAAGCAATTGTGGATTAGAATTTCAAGGGAATACCGATGAAAAAACCCTCTACTCTTCATTACCATGCCCGATCAAGCCAACACTCTTGACAGGATAACGGTATTGCCAAAGTGGGGTTTGCTAGCCCATCTTTGTACTACGTGTTTTTACATTTTGCACTTTCTAAATACCCTCTTTATGCCCTGGCCTCTGACCAGACATTCTTTTTAGATTTCATAAAGCAAATTCTGCTAGTGTAAAACTGATCTAAAAATAGGTGCATGGTGCACTGGATGTTGCATAACTGTTAAGTTCTGCCAGCAGTGATTTATCCTGCTGTTTTTATTTGGCTGGCTGGCTCGGGGCAAAATAGAATTGGAGACAAAAAGCTGTCTCCAGTTGCAGCGACTGAAGACTTTTGTTCTCATAGATGATGTCACTTGTTGCAAAGATGATCAAAACCTACTCTTTAGCCCCACTCCCCCTTTTCATTTGCTTCCCTTTCCTGGCATTTTGGCTTTCCATTACAGCTCCAAAAATGACAGGGACAGAATAGAAAATTACTTTAAAAGGACATGTTCAAAATGATGTATCTACAGTTCAGCTGCAAATATCACAAGAGGAGGAAAAACCCTATTCAGCCTCTCAGAGTATTTTATAACTGTGTCTTATAACGATCTCTCTTGGACAGTTTTGCAGCAGGTTACTTGGGGTTTTAAAGAGCTATATACGGCTCCTAGGAGGCCCGTCAGAGCAAAACTCAATACTCTAGCTTTTGTCTAGCTAGGGGATCACATTCTGTCTAAGCAGAGAATCACTGTATTCTGCACAGATAAAACCTTTCAGATTTCCCTCCAAGAGATGCCAAAATTGAACGTGTCTTAGAAACCCTGCCCTTACAAAGAGAAATGACAGCCAGCCTGCTGCACCTTAGCACAAAGCATTTTTACTTTGAAAACAGCTTGCATTTTTCATCCCCCTACTCTGAATATTTCTGCCATCAGAAGGAATTGCAGTCACCCTACAGAACAGACATCCCCTAGTTCCTAGCCCAGCCAGGGGAAAGGCTGCTACATATATCTCAAAGAGATATCCATCTCTTAAAATGTCTTCCTCCTGACCCTCCCTATCTCACCAGGTCCTAGTGGCAAATAAAACCTACACACTTTACCTCAAGAGGGAGGCCAGAAAAGTTCAGCCTTCCTGAGATCCTCACATGAAAAAAGCCTTCTATGAAGAGTTTTTGGCCACATGAGTTTCTCACCCACCTTGCAGTCATTTGTGTCTTTGCAGCTAAATAGTCAGTCTGCCATTACATGCAAATGTTCTTGAAAAATCAAGGCTTTGCACATAAGTATCACAGCTATAAATCATCAGATTTGCTTAAGACACAGATTTTCTGACTGTGCAAGTGGGACTGGCAGGACTGGGTAGGACTCCCTGCACCCATACAGCTGGTCTGATCTCTTCAGTATGCAGATATATTTCTGCCCATGAATTCCTGATCAGAAATAGGGAAGCCTCTATTCCTTACCTATGGATTTGTAGCATCCCCAGACAGGTACCTTGCAGCAGGGCTTCACGCCATACTGTAGAAGGTCTACACTACATTATGGCTTCTAAATCAGTTACCAGAACAAAGCTCAAAGAGCTGCGTGCAGGAGGGTGGACATTACTCTTTCTGCATTACGAACAGGGAAACCAAGGCAAAGGATGATTACGTGAACTGCTCATTGTGTTCAACTTGAACCAGTATCTCCTAATTCCCAGCTGCAAGGTCAACCTATTAATGTATATTTTATGCAAGAAGAAATGAAACCTCAAAGGTAGATTTAGCATATCTGAAAACACAGAAACATCAGAAAGAGAGAAGAGCAGAATACCAGGTTTCATATGCAAGAGGATTAGAGCCTTTCTCAACAGGCCCCTTGTTTGGGTCATACATATTTAAAAACTCCACACAAACAGCAGCCTGAAGCTTTAATTCCCTGGCAAGGCACGCATGTGGAAAGGACCAGCTTTCTGAACTGAAAAATCAGTTTTCTACAGCTGTTGAAAGAAACATGCCCTGCTAGTGTACACGCAGTAAGGCCGCGGGATCCACACTGCACACGTGAACAAAAAGGTTCCACATATTCTCTGCTGATTTATCAATGGCTTCTTTTAATATGGACAGGGTCAATGCATCACTGCCAAACATGCTACAAGTGAGTCTGCTAAAAAGAAGAAAAGTTACTGCAGCAGATGAAGGTGGACCATTCGCGAGCAGGGACAAAATTCCCTTAGGCTAGGTTTAAGCAGGCAGTTTTGAACCTGCATCTGTGGCTAGAGCGTCTTTACTGTCTCTGTTTCCCTCTGAAGTTAAGCTCGTTCTCTCTGCAGTCTGGACATATCCGACAGCACACGTTTCAGATCAAAAGCAAAGTGCTAGTCAACTAGCAAAAGAAAGTGATTCTAAGTGAAGACGCAGGGCAGTCCCTGATTTTAAAGATCTTTTTTCCACCTGAATTTAAAGATCTGCTTAAAAAAATCTGCTTTTGCACGTTTTAAGAAGAAATTGCCCTAAGGGAACCCATATCATTCTACTTCTCTAGCGGGTCAAAAATGAAGCCAGCAAGCATATTTGTTCATAGTTCAGAGGAGCTGTTGGTGGACAAACCACTTTCTGCAATGCTTTTAGTGACATCTGAGGGACCTTCTTTATCCTATGTGCATCCACATCCCATTGGGGAAGCAATGAAGGACAGAGGAAGTCAAATAATGTTCACAGTTTTGCATCTGAAATCCAATTTTAAAGCTAAGAAACTGCCATTAAGGCTAAAATGTCAGGCAGGTAGCCCAGCGCTTCAGGACAAAGAGACACCAGTTTCGGTAGCGTTACAGTCACAAATTTCCTCCTGCAGTAGTAGAACTATATATCCTTCATACCCGTGAACAATATTCTGTCCTATGCTTTATAAAAGCACCTCAGACAAGGAAAGCTTACTACAGTGCTCAGGAGTGAATATAAAATTAATTTGTAGTTGTTGTTATGCGGCTATAAACTGCACAACATGCAGAGGATGATTAATCCGTGTGGTGGTCTCCATTTTGGGATGCCAAAATGCCTCAAAAGCACTGTTCTTTTGCTTTTTAAACTTTCTGTGCTCCAATCAAAGTTATTTATATTTCAGGCTCTGTTGATACACGACATTACTTCGAGCGATCACAATGCACAGCTGGTTGCCTTGGGCACTGCACTCAGAGGTGACAGAGGAAGAACTTACCAGGCTCATGACCAAAATAACAGCATCAGAGAAAGATGCCTTCTTTTAAAAAATATTTCCAAGGAAAATTTAGGACACTTTCTTTCACTACACCAGCTGTTCCATCAGAATTTTTATTCTACATTAGAATGGTAGCCCGGCAGAAGTGAGGTTGCCGCATCTCCCTGCCCCAGCTAGGAGTGAGTCTGAGCGCCTATTCCCAATACACACACACGTGTGTACAATGCATAGGCACAGACAGATGGACAGCCGCGGATCAACATAGACAGAAAACACAGCATTCAAGCAAACAAAATGGCCTCATCATGTTCCCCTCTCTCGTTGATTAGGATAAAGGTCTGTCAGTGGGAATTATATACATACAGGCTATAGATCCCTCCAGCAACTGGCCATATAGAGTCCATGCTGTAGCTGGCCCTCGGTCCTTGGTCTTCCCAGGTGCTGGCACCTGGACACACAAGCCCCTGGGGCCACAGCTCCTCTCCAGTGGCTGGTACAGACCCCTTCCACGGACACACACACATTGTCGATCCCTCCAGTAACTGGCCTTAGACACTTAGGGCTGGTCTTCAGATTCTCGCTTCTCCAGTTGCCTCATGCGGAGACAGACAGACATAGTAATTGGTCTCAGTTGACTCCAGACCCCATAGTCTCCTCAGCCGCTGGCTTGGACCTTGCAGTCCCTCCAGTAGCCAAACTGTGACCATCTGACCACTCCAGTATCTGACCGAGACTTATGGCCACTTTGATACCTGGCTCCCAAGTCTCTTACCTTACTTGCCCACTAGTGCTGCTCAGTAGTCACTAGTGATCACACACTGACATAGGTACCCGTTTGATAGACATGGACTCTAGTCTCTCCAGTTGCTGGCACTTGGGCATCCACATGCACAGCCATAGAGTCCCCTCACCCAGGAAAATAGTTAGAAATGGGGTTTAATAAGAAGACGGGGCAGACTGGGCTGATCAGGCACAAGGCACGGCCAGGCAAGTGTACTGACCAGCCCCATTTACATGGGCCCAGTCCCTTTTACCCCTCATTCCTGTGTTTCCCCAAACTTGTTCCTCCCAAGCCACCATGAACCATCCCTTTCCCCACTTTTGGTTCCTCCCCTAAATATACCATAATAAATCTTGTACAATCACCAAATGCTCCTCTCAGGCATCCCGCAATGAGTCCTAAAGCCCTGCAAGCAGTAACCTCCCTTAGTCTATAAGGTGGTAGACAGGAGCCTCTCCCATTGACTTATTGTGATGGGTGTCACCCCTGAGCCATGGGCTGATGGCTCCCGCACGACAGCCCTCGGAGAAGCCAAGGTAGGGGATCTGTTTCTCTGTCTGGATTTTAGAGTTTTCTCTACCTGCCATTGTGTTCCTGTGCGTGTGTGTGCAGACAAGCCTTTCATCTCACAACCTACATAAAACCTTAGAACCAAGAGTGTCTTACTAGGTTCAAAATAAAGATATCACAGGTAAACTGAAAATTACTTTTAATTGACTGTATTAAATAATACACGGTCAGCACAGTATTTTAGTTCTAGGGGGAAAAAACAGCCTGAATGTAAAATGGAGCATTAAACTACTTTAAGCTGCTTGCAAATACATTTGCAAAGTGAATATGGCAAGGTAGCTGCAATTGGTGAAAACCGCCAGATGTGATGCTCAGCCCCACAGCACAGTCCCAAATAAGTGGGCCAGCTGGACGGACCCATCCCCTGTGCTGTAAGGATCGCTTGGGAGCTTGAGCACTGCTCATTCCTCAGTTATGATTCACGTCAGTGACAAGGACGCTTTCTTGCTCATACTCGGGACCGAGCAATGCTGAGCAAGCTCACTGCGAGACAGAAGGATCCATACAAGCAGCAACTTGAGGGCCAAAATGATGACTCAGAAGAGAAGCTCTTAAAGCCAAAATGACGATCAGTGAGCCAAAAAATGAGGATGGGCCCCAGGCAAATCCATGCAATGAACTGCTCAGATTCTCAGCAGTCTGGAAGGTGAACAGGCAGCTGAGTCCCCTTGGGATTAACAGTGGTGGCTATTACCCATTTCTGTCCCTAGCAAGGATCTCTGCAGCTGTAATTTGTCCTACTTTAGTTATCATTAACATTACTTTCAATCATACAAGGATTACACAGTCTCTTCCCCTGTATTGATCCAGTAGAGAAGATGCTATTCTTAACCACAGCACACCACAGAACAGCATGCCAATGAGTTGTTGAGCCAGAATGGGGAGAGGTATACCGAGATGCTCTCACAACAGAATATTCATGATAACCTTAAAACAAGCCGTTCTGTGAAAAGTGAGACCAATGTGAGGCCCTTTCCCATTCCACCTCCCACCACAACATAACTGTAACGCCTTCCTCCTGTAAAGCAGCATACCCGTCCCTTCATCACACAGCTCCAGATGCTTCATACATCTCCAGGCTTCCATAAAACATTGGTTGTAGCTCCCCCACCTACCCCTTAATATCCTCAACCGTATATACATTCCCTTAGGAAACCCAGCAGAAGGAGGCTTGGCATGTCTGTAAGTAAACTGATCAGCAACATAATCAAAATAGATACGGAAACAAGTAGAACAAAACTAATTATGTTTCTCAATGTCTGAGTATTGTACATTAGCTTTGAGACAAAGATACATTTTTGGACATTAAAACAAAAGCCATCTAAAACTGCTAACTGGGAAATATTACTGTCTTGGCTCCTGAGATCTGAGTCATTTTTCTTTGAGAACACAGCATCACGAGGGAGCAGCTTCAAGGATTTACAGCCCCTCCTGGGAAGTATCATCCTTGTGAAGATTTAAAACTTCAGGCAGCCCTCTTTAAAGCAGTGGTGTCAGCCAGGGTTAATCTAAATCACTTTCAACTCAGTAGTTATTGGAAATCTTTTTTGGGTAAGTGTAGCAATCAAATAAGCAAACAAAAAAAGACAGAATGATAATGCTGGCCTTGATTAACAGGGAAGAGCAATCCTGCATACAAATTCTTTCTCTAGCTATCTGATTTTCCACCCAGAGTTGTGATACAAGGAGAGAGGAAGACCTTCCACCTCTCAACATGAAGGAGACCTTCCACCTGCCGACACAGAATCATAGAATCATTAAGGTTGGAAAAAACCTCTGATCTCATCTAGTCCAACCGTCAACCCAAAACACCATGCCTACTAAACCATGTTCCGAAAGTGCCATGTCTACACATTTTTTGAACACCTCCAGGGATGGGGACTCCACCACCACCCTGGGTAGCCTGTTCCACCAAGCCTCACTACTCTTTCAGTAAAGAATTTTTTCCTAATATCCAATCTAAACCTCCCCGGCGCAACTTGAGGCCATTTCCTCTTGTCCTATTACTAGTTACTCGGGAGAAGAGACCAACACCCACCTCACTACACCCTCCTGTCAGGAAGTTGTAGAGAGCAATAAGGTCTCCCTTCAGCCTCCTCTTCTCCAAACTAAACAACCCAATTTCCCTCAGCCACTCCTCATAAGGTTTGTTCTCCAGACCCTTCACCAGCTTCGTTGCCCTTCTCTGNGGGTCACCTTGTCATAGAAGGAGATCAGGTTGGTCAAGCAGGACCTGCCTTTCATTAACCCATGCTGGCTGAGCCTGATCCCCTGGTTGTCCTGAACATGCCCGTTGAGCACATCCAAGATGAGACACTCTCCGGAACAGAGGTCAGGCTGGTAGGCCTGTAGTTCCCCAGACATGAAGGAGTTAAGGAAACTGCACCTCTTGTCCTTGAGGGTGGGAGCCTGGGGAAGGGACAGCTTTGGCTGCCTTCTGCTCCCCAGCAAGAAGGAGCTGTGCTCTGGGTGCTGCATACAGGAGTAGAGGACTACTGGGATCCGCTATGAGGTACCTCCAGCCTGGCTGGTACAAAGATCAAGAGATATAAGGACATCCTCGTAGCTATCAGCAACCATTATGTGTTCTTAATTCTTTTGTTAAATACATTTAAATCACATAATTTTGCAGCCTGATGTCCCATCTCATTAATGTGTAAACCAATACCACTAACTGAAGTTGTTGGGGGGGGCGGGGAGGAATCCACTTTAACTTTGAAATCTCTGTAAATACCTCATTTAATTATTTTAAGACCAGACTAGAATGTTATCATCATCTAATCTGATCTCCTGAATAACACAGGCCACAGGAGCTTATACGGAATGCTTTTGGTTTTGCCATGCGATGTTGTAAGACAGACATCCTGCGCTGTCTTAAAGCTTTTAACATGATGTAGGCAATTCCTCTAATTTTTTTTTTGGTTGTTTTTATCACTGAACTTGTAATACCAATAAAATCTAATCAATTTAAATACCTGTTATGGACTGAGTGATTCTTTGCAGGACTATAAACCAATGTTACTACAGTGGCAGGAGTAGATGTCCCTCTTTTCTATTTGAATGTGAGGGATGCTCTTTTCTTCAGCAGACACACTTGCCAGCTCCCTTCCTCCTCCACAAACCAAATCAGAGCTAATACAAGGCAGAAGACATGGTGTAGTTCAGTGACGGTATGAGAAGTCACTACTGTGGGAAACCTGGGAAAGCTAAGAGCGAAGAAGTATATTATCCTGGTCTGCAAGTTAAGATCTATTGAGTGCTAAACTGACCCTTAGTTTGTGATTAAACTGTACAAAAATACTTAGGCACGTATCAAGCTGAAGTGAAATACAGAAGATTTCGCTCATAATTACTGCATGCATTGTTTGCAGAGCTACACTTTACAGGCAAAATACAAGTATGGCTTGTGGTACTGGATTTCACATGTTTCGCAACACTTTACAACCTCCGTTAAGGCTTTACAGATACATCTCTCTCTTGCCACCTCCCCGGCCACGGGCCCTCTGACCCAGCTTCTATCAAAGCTACAACCAGCTCGTCTGAAACGCCGCACGTGACCCCTGGGTACCGCTGTCAACACAAACCGACTAACGATTTCGGGAACCGAGTATGCTCGCTTCAAAGAAGAATCTCTGAGCAGACGAGGGAAGGGTGTGCAGAGGAGAGAGGGGACCCGGCCATCGCAATGGGGAACGCGTCAATCCAGTGGCTCCAGCGGCCAGACTGCCCCGGGGCTGTTGCCCTTCAGTCTTCCCTCCCCGGCTCTGAAGGGTTATTTTACAAATTGCAAAGCAAAAGCTAGCTGAGCTATAAATAAAATACAAAATATGTGGAGAGGGGGGGAGAGGAGGGATAAAAGGGTTGGAATAACAAGTTATTTTCAGTCACTAGGGATGACCAGGCATAACTGACTCACCACTCTTTACTCTATCATTCCCAAACTATATTTATCAAATCCAGATAACAAAAATGCCGTGTTTCTTCCCCCGCCTGCACAACTGCTCGCTCCCAGCCTCCCATACTACACATCTGCTCTACGTACACATACGAGATTTAGTTTTCATGGGTATGTTACATGTTAAGAAGGGGAAAATGTTGTTTCTAGGCTTATGGTACACTACTACTTATTCATACAGAAAAATGATATTTCATATAACAGACACTGATGCACTGGTATGCAACTCTCCAACTCCGCTAAGCTCTAACATGAATTTCCTGGCAAACAGCCAACAAATTCAGAGGAGAATCACAATTATGCTTGAAATAAAGATAATTTTCTATACTGCAGTGAAATCCTTTTAAAAAAACATCATATGTACTCTACCTTGTCATGATAAGATGGCTTTCTAGACAGGTAAATGTACATAAATTAGGAAATGGCTGATTTTTAAAAACTTTTATAAAGAAAGCTAAACTAGTCATCCGAGTATTTCTGGAAAGCTAAGTATCATGACAATCAAGCAAAAAAATGAGGTATCAAATATCCTTAAAATAAATCATACATACACACACACACAACATGTATAAGCAGCTCAAGCTTATTCTTTTCTTTTAATAAACAGACTATCCACCTAATTCCTTTGTTACTTGTTGGGCATTGGAAATCACTGGGAATCTGAGAAGTAGTAATCCACCCATGTACATTTCTTTACGCTCTGCCTGGATGAACAATCTTTCTCCAGTGCAGATGGAATTAAGCATCTATCTGTACAAGAGAAAACACATCCCTACTCAAGGTAATCCAGTTCTGCCAGATTTCAGCTGTTCAATCTGCAATTTCCGCTGTCATTTCTGACTGGCCTCACTGAGTTAACAGTAAAGCAAAACACTCTGGAACAGTTTACATACACAACTGCCATACCAATGATGCTCAACATGGCAGGATATTACTGCTAGGTAAACAACGCAGCTGGCTTAAAACCTGGAATTTTTTTGAAAAATGCTACATTTTTAAAGATGTAAGGAGCAGCAGTATGTATGAACTGCCATGTTGTAGGCACAAAAGCTTATGTTAGCTTTCAGCATCCCAATTAAAATACAAGCAGTAAAAGGGCTACCCTTCCCAGTCTCCCTGTTCATTCTATTAGATGCTACTTATTTCCCCCCATTCTTCTAAAACCATTGCTTATACTCTTTTCAAATACATCTATGTTTCTTTTTTAATAGTTTTAGGATTTTCCAGAATGTAAGGTAGGAATTTTCTCATCATTTTATCATGGTTTTTAATCATTTTCAAATTGTTTTAGATAGGGGAACATTAGGCCCCAGCCAATCTGCAGATTGACCACGCAACTTATTGTGAGTCTTGTCTTTTGTGAAGTCACTACAAAGCTAGTGTGAGACACTGCGAGGAGTAGAGAAAAATAATTCACCACAGATACTCAGAAGGAAGCAGTTATGGCAATTTTCGCTCAGTAATCAACTGATCAAAGTGCATCTTATCTCCTCAGAAACACCATGGACTTTTCACTTTCCACCAGCCCTTAGGTCATGCCAATGGAAGGAAGTTGGTACGAATAGCGTTAACACCATGCAACGCTGTATTGCAACCATGGCAATAAGTAAATAAATGATGACTATTAAAGAAAAGAGTTTTTATTCTTGGCTTCTAGTGCATTACGTCCATTCTCTTCTACAATTCAGATATAAAGTCCAGCTTCCTTTCCTCCCCTTACTCTATTTTCCTCCCTTTTTTTAATGGCTACAGACAAATAACCTCCTCTTAATTCAGTGCACTTTGCTATCTGTTCTTAGCACTACCCAAAGTCAACCGCTAGAGAGTACTCTTTAGCTGCTTAGTGACCTGACACTGTTTTATAATCCTGCCCTCTTCAAACTGTCCCAGGCATCACTCATGGTTAGTGCAGCCTTCAGCAGCCCCAGGAAGAGCAGTCTGGAATTAGGGGTCACCTTGGATTCCCTGCAATACAACAGATGGGCTAGATGCTATACCCAGTACCATTATGTTTGGGATACATAGGAAAAAACTGAAAACGCATTCAAACTTTTGAGAGATTCGATATTACAAATACAGCACATACCAAACCAAAACACTAGATGAAAACGTACCCTGCACCAAAAATAGAGTATGAACTACATGTTGAAAAAACACCTGCTAGCAGCCACCTCAAATATTTGGATGGAGTGCTTCCGCTGAGGTCCCAAGCCAATCTCTTGCATTTCATGCCTCGCTGATTTGTGCTATTGCCATTCTTGGTCACAGTGGTTTGTTTTCATTTCTGTATACAAAGCAAAAGGAATGCAGAACAGTACCAGCAGCCTGAACAAGAAGGCATAATTTCAGCACACAGAAAATTGTGAGGTTTATAACTTCTCTCTGATGGATATATATACACTAAAGCCACATCATGACTTTGTTCCATCTTGTTTTAAATCCAGGACGAGGATTTTGCTCTGAAAACATTTCATACTCTGCCATTAGAAGAACGTCTGTCAGGAATGTCTGTTTTATTATCTGAATTCACAGCCGAGGCTTATTTACATAGAAACGAGCTCATCTACACATCTCACTGAGTGAAATCAGTTTGGGGCAGAGAAGCACTTGGGCTCCAATTAAGCAGCGAAGCCCTAGTCGTGAATTAGTCAACAAAACAGAGCCTCTAACATATTTTAATCTTCTATTCTTTACTGTAACCCTCTAGATGTAACTTAACCCTTTGATATTCAACTCTAACACTACTAATTCAATTTCCATATTTTTTTTCCCCTCCACTGACCAACCATGCAAGCCATGGAGCCCCCTGACATGAGAGCTTACAGCACTGCACATAACAGGCATTTAGACCCATGCCTGCCTGCACCGAGACATGAACTTATCGTTTCCAGTCTCTTGGTGCTAAAATAGTTTCCACCAGACCATGATACACACAAGTGGACAAATCTTATTAAATTTAATCAGCCCAGTACTTGGGGGAGCCATCTTAATCAGAAAGGGATTTAATGAAAAGCCGCAACTCCAATGAATACTCTTTAATTATGACTGACTAATATTTATCCACAAAGAAGAATTTGTTTCAGGATTAGTCTGAGACCTGGAAGAAGCCAAAGACATCAATTCAATAATGGAATGCCTAATTAAAGTATAATGGAAACCTAATTGTGATATACTGCTTTGTAGCGCACATGATTTATTTAGAACAATTGCTTTTCACTGGGCTCATTAGGGAAAGTTAAACAAAACACAACAGTAAAAAAGAAGGAGGAAAAACAGACACACTGGAACTTCCAAGATGATTATAATCAGCTGATGAAAGACAGTGACATATTTGTCAGATAAAACACTGCCATCCCTCCACAGGCTGTGGTTAAAATTTTTAAAAAGGATAATGATTCTGCAGTTCCTTTCCTCCCTAACGACATGGGATCAGACCCAAACCCTACTGCAGCTACTTGGGGGAGCTCCTCTGGTACAAAGAAGACATAAAGTTGAAGGGTCTGACGGTCTTTGGATCCTCCTCATGCAGAGAAACCTCACATAACACACGTGCCCTCCCAGCCACTACAGAAGGAGAGCAGCTAGGGCAGAGCAACCAGTGCAAACCCCCTCCAGCCCTTCCTACCTGCAGCCTGCGGGTATAACTGCTTGCTCTCAATCAGGATGCATTTCTTTAAGAAGGCATGGCCCTACAGGCACCCACAGCACATAGCTATCTCCTCTTTTTCTTTCCCTATATAAAACAGTAAGTAATTCTTCTTGTAAAACCAAGCATCCTCCTGTTTGCGCCCTGCTGGCACTGGGGTGACGGTCCCACCAGTAAAATGGGTTAGCTGCTAACCCCCTCATTCACTCAAACTAAGGTGAAGGAGATGCACTGTTTATCTTGCATCACACTTTTACAGAGTCAATGCAAACAGTGCTGTACTGACCCTCTATGTTTTCTTCCCTTCACTGGTAAAGTGCTAGGAAAAAGGAAGCATAGAAAGGAGCTGCTCCTCCACCCTGTGGTGCCCTGAAGAAAACAGACACAGGGAGGTCCAGGAGCAGATAAACTTCCTCCAACAGTGGCTTCTGGAACCGCCAATCAACGCCCTTAGCTCCAGCTCAGTTATGTTTAACTGGTGATGTGAGAACGGCTGTACCAACAGAAGCTATCATGACAGTGCCATGGAAAACGAAAAAGGGATGCTACAGACCACAGGCCATGTGAAAACACTGCATCATGCCATGGCCTTGCAGATGAATGAGGGATTGCAGTCATTCTAAATGCACAGCAGCAAAAAGATCCATCTCTAGAAATAACACGATTTCCTAATGGTTTTATTCCAACTACTGCTGTTCATAGGGATGCTTAGAAAAATTATACTAAAGTCAATCCTTTGAATGAAAATGAGCAAAGACCGCTGAGAGTGCCTGAACAGTCATTCCCATGCCCAGATGGAAGCTGAATTCTGGGCATCCATCTTCTTGTATTTCCACATGTGTGATGCTGTCAGTCTGCCAGCCTGAGAAGTAAAAACTGAATTCCTCCCTCAAGGACAGCAAAAGAATGGGCCAGTGGCTCATCTCCAGTTCTGGTCTCAGCATTGCAGAGCAAGGTTGAGAGAGACCAGTACACAATGGCCCGACATTGAGCCAAATGAAAACAGGTTTAGGCTCATAATCTATGCATTGTACCTTCATGTTAAAGACATGGGTTGCAATGGTCTGCTGTTTTTTAATACAGATAAGAAGGCAAGCCT
Source organism: Scopus umbretta (assembly GCA_013400535.1). Taxonomy (NCBI): domain Eukaryota; kingdom Metazoa; phylum Chordata; class Aves; order Pelecaniformes; family Scopidae; genus Scopus; species Scopus umbretta. Next base: position 38,136 of record VZTL01025608.1, read on the forward strand.
ATGCTGGCCAGCTGAAGTCACAGATGAGAAAATGTTGTAAATCCTTGTTGTACAGGCCTCTTTGAACAGAAGTCTAAAATTGGTTTCCTGAAAATATCTGCTGTAAACTTCCGTCTCTGAACTCTGGCGAAACATTTAACTCGGTTGGCACAGCATGCTAGAAGGCTCTGAGAGCAGTTGTTACTAATGTTTTTAACATTGTTTTTTGACACAAATATGAATATGTATGTAACTAAACCACAATGAATAAAATCAACTTAGGCAGTTCAATTTATTTCATAAGAATTACAGAAACAAATGTCCTGCAAGTTAAGAAGTCCATTGTTGTCAGCACACAATTGTTTTCCTTAAATATTTTAACTCAGAAAAAATGAAGCCCCCTAAATTTCACACAGTGCATTGAGAGGACAATGCTTAATTTGTGATTCCAGAAAGTCCTTTTGAGCTGTTTTCCATAAATACATTTTACTATATCTAACACACGTGAGTTCAGAAACACTCTCCCTGAAGACCACCTGAACAATGTTTCTGTGTGCTGCTCCCCCCAGGCTTACCACTGAAAACACAAGTTTTTCCTGTAGTCCTCACTCCACAGTTTCCTCCACTGTGAGACTCCGAGGTGTACAAGGAGAGCAAAGAGAGACTGCAAAACACGCACGTCAGTACCACATCCCCAAAAACTCCATGTTCCTTGGTAGTACCTTGATATTTTCCCTCAAGTGCTTGCGTACATAACACGGTTTGCTACAGTCAACATCCAGCCTCACTAGTCCCAGTGTTTTGTCTCAATGGCCATGAAGAAGCTAGACACCTTCTACACAGACTTTAGGCGAAGACTGCTATTCTCATTCACGTTTGGTCTATGGAAACAACCAACTGTGGAGAGCTTCAGCCAGAAGGGAAAGGAAGAGAGCCCTCCTGACCACCAGTAAATGCACCAACACCTTTGCTCTGGAGGAATGAGAATCGGGGAACAGAACCTGGCCCAGGGCTGGCAGAATAAGAGCTTCAAGCTCTGATCTGCCCACAGGAAGGCTTTGCCATGGTACAGCACAACGTCTTCACCAGCCAGGAGCAACTGGATGTCTCCCACTTTCCAACCCAGTGGGAAGAAAAAAGGCTGTCCTTACAAATGGGAACAAAGAAGTTGCCACTGGTTCACGTGGCAGATCAACAAAGGTAGTGAGAAGGGTCACGTTTATCTGAAGAGCATAATCTCTCATCTGAGGAACAGCTTAAGTAACTTTTCAAGAGCTGCAGAATGATGAACAGCCAGTTGGTCTTTCACAAATAAACAATGTGGCGATAAAAAAAAAAAAGAAAAAAAAAATCCACTATAGCTTGGCTGAGTTCAAAGACAGTTGAGCTCTAAGACATAGTTCTGGTAAAAACCTTTCTCTCTATGGGCAAACAGAAGCAAAGGAGAACTTCAGCAGCTTTGCTATACTTTTTGAAACATGGAAAACATGATGAATGCTGAAACCCAAAGTCTACCACTCATCTCTGTATGTTTTCTGCCTAAGCAATGGTGACACAAACTAACTCCCACCAATTCTTCCATCTGCCCTGCTTCTGAGAGCATTGAAAACGAGTAAACAAACCAAACAATAAGCAATTATAGCATGAGTATCTCTGGAACTACACATAATTAGTGACTGAGGCAAAAGAAATGCAAACCAAAAAGATTTCTTATTTTTATTCTTCCAAAGTCATGTCAACTTACAGTCATAAGTTCATTAAGTGACGACAGCAACTTTAACTGTGTTGCTCTATCCTAGAAACGGTCAAGGCTGACAACAAAATTAATTTGGCAAACTGACAACTTCTGTTCAAACACCTGTAGTAACTCATGGCTAAGAGGGCTGCACACCAATGTGACAAATTCTTTGATTAGTTTGTAAGATATATCATATCTCAAATGAAAACACAGTGGTGGAAGAGTGAATATGGTGCTGCAATAATAGCTAATGTCTCAGAGAGGTTACAAAATGGAATATTTTTCTAGACCAATCTGTGATCTGAGAAGTCATCATATTATCACTCCACTCTCACCAACTGCAGACATGAATGAATAATTCTATCCATAGAGTAAAACCCTGGCACACTTTGGCATTTTAAATTGACTAGTACATTGAGTTATGGCACTGCCTGTGATGAAATAACGTAGGCAAGAGCCCCAAGATGGAAATGAATTGGCTACTGTCCATCTGTCCTCACTGACTTTCAAAAAACTTCTCTATTGACATTAAGAGTGACAAAATAGGTACCAACATGTTTTTAGATTCATTGCTAAATTATCTTACCTAATCTGAAATACAAAACTGATGGAGGTCTGGAAGGCTGTCTAACTTTACGGTATTCACATCTTTAAAGCTATTTTGGCTACTTCTCAGTTACAATTACAGGGCACATTTCTGTTTTGCTCCCTGAGCTACATGCCTTCAAGAGAACTAGCAAAGATGTACACGGTAGTAGACTGATACAGCTGCATCCTACGCTGCTCTCCAGGCAGTCCGAGGGCAGGCATAAGGCCAAATTAACTACCTGTTTCTAGTTACTTACCAGGCGCATCCTTCTGGGGCTAGCTACAGGAAAATCCTGCTGGGATTTCCAGAGGGAAAACTTCAGATATGTCCAGTGCTCAGGAAAAAATCTCCTTTATTTGCTGGATTGGGACTTGGTGGTCTTTGCCACCTCCAGCCAGGTGAACATCAGGCAAGATACATACATAATCCAGGGTCCTTCACAGAAAGGCCTTGGTACCACCTGCCAGTGGGGGCTCAGTGGGATTTGTACAGAGCCTAAAGTGAAGCCAGGATAGAGTGGGAAGACCTGCTGCCGAGTCTTGTCACCAGCCCAGACCCAAGTGTGTCATCAGAGTCACCCGGCTGAGCACAGTATTCGTGATCCAGGCAGCTCAGTCAGCAATGGGTCCTGAGAAGTCTAGACCATGCACTTTGGTTTTACCACCTGCAATAGAAGTATAAATTACATCTATCTATAGATAGCATAGGCACACTAAAACATAGTGTTTACATAGCACTTTAAAAAATACACAATAGTACTCAGACTCTTAAAAAAGAATTGTATACAGCAAAAGGGGAAAAGACTAGATGAACAATTACCTCCTCTTTTTCCTTATTGAAGACACACTTCTACTACCAATGGTTGAACTCAATTTATGACATACAATTTTGAAGTGTGCTATAAAAGCAGAGTTGTATCCCCTAAAGCAAGATAAAGATGACTAAATGCTGAGGAAGTATGTACTATCAAGGAAGAATTCTAAAATTGATGAAAAGTTCATCATTTTGTCCTGACATCAGCTAAACCTCAACTAAAAATGTTGATGCTACAGCTGATCTATGTAGCTGCTTCTGATTTACTACACATGAAGCTTTCCCTTCGTGATCTGTCTGAAATTGCTAGCCAGTAACAACACCTGTCTCATTTTTGAATACTGAAAAAGGGAACAGCAGAGCAAAATACCACTAAATGCATGATGCCCTGAATTCCTGATCCTTAAGTATACATTCTCAAAGGGCTGTTTTAAGAAAATATTTACTTTTTGGTTGTTATGGTGATCATCTTTTCACAGCAGTTTATAAAAATAGGAATGGCTAAAAATAAAAATCCAAAGGAACCTAAGGCACTAAAAAAAGGAATATGGCATGCAGATTTGTCTGCTTCAGAATAAATCTGCATATAGCATCCTGCAACAGCACGTTTCACAAAGGAATTAAAGCCATGAAATTAACATTTTAATGAAGTAGAGACCATTGACGTCACGACTACTCACTGATTGCTGCTTCCAGGTGGCCTAATGAGATGAAAATGAAGTTTATATCTTCAGCTAGTCTAAGCCAGGCTTGTTTTGTGACTGTGATTGAATTTAAATGAGAAGATACTGCTGTGTGCAAACATGTCTAGGCTGGTAAGTAGCCTTATCAAATCTAGGCATAGTAAATGCTTGATTTAAAATATTTTATGTTAAGAAAATGGATTTCAGTCTTCCTTTCACAATTCAACGTAAATGCAAAGACAAAGTTTTATCATTAATTGTATAGCATGGCACAACTTTTTACTGGTTGCTCCAGGAATTCCCATATAAAATTGTTACTGCAAGATGTGCTCATTTATCTGTCAAGACACAGAAAACATTCTGGATTACAAAGGTGAAGTAGGAAATCGTAAATCCAATGTAGCCTGTGGATAATGCACAGTGTGATGTTTTGGCACCAGAGGCATGTCAGGCATTAAGGTAGAGTGATGGAAATACAAGACCACCATATATTGTGAAACACCATACACAATAAACACAATAAACAAGGAACCACAGCACATCATAAATTCCATGTTCCTAAATGCCACTGAGAGCGCTGCATCTCATTTTCTGTCTTCACTATCCATAGTGAATAGACATGTATAAATATTCTTCATTATTTCTTATTAGAGGGATGAATCAATATTGGTTTTGCTTTAAATACCCTATTTCTACCTAGAGAACGAGACAACCATAGCGCTGGGGACGTACCCTCAGAATTCCTGTGAATAAGTTTAGTGCTGTTTAACTTTCTACCCTTTGTTACAACACTAAAAAAAAGAAATAAAAACAAATCCAAAGCCAGACTCAGTTTGTAACACTATGCATATTATTTAAGTCTAATTCTCACTTCATTCCTGGGTTCACACATCTGTGAAGCAGTCTTCAACAGTCCTAATTTCTCACTTCATAAGATGTCCTGACATGCAATCTGCTGCTGCTGTTGTCATTGATCAGCACTAGAGATTGGAGCAGGGCTGGAGAAATACAGAAAATAAATTGACTGGCCCTCCAGCTCAGCTCTTCTCCTGAGTCTGTAATCTAGAGCTAAAGAACGGCAATGAGGGGGATTTGTTTTAGTGTCCTTACAGGATATTCTATATTTTTCCATTATAACATATGTAGTTGTAAGTTCCTAACAAGAAAAAAGGTAGCCCATTAATAGCTCTTCCCTCTTTTTAAAATCTGAAAACTTCACAGAAAACCACTGCTGTGGAAACCCCTTGCTTCTCTGCAAGATGGGGCTACTAATGTTTACTACTTTTAACAGACTGCTCATAAGCCTTTTATAGACATCAGCTTTCCAGGCAAGATGCATCTCTGGATACAATATGTATATTTGCATTCCCTTTTTTTTTTTTTTTTGTGTGTGTGTGTCTGTCTGTCTGTCCCCTTGGCACAAGGGCTGTTGCACATGGATTACATTTGAGGATTCAGTAACTAGGTTTAAAACATGTCGCCACTGGCAATATAACAGTAATACCATGCTTGAAGCTACCCCTGACCCCTTCACTGCATGGCCAAGCGATCTTCCTGGCTCTCAAGGTGGAGATTTCCAGAAATCTCTTCCTGTTTGATATCTCAATAGGTATGAGCCACAGAGAGATTGCTTGGAAGGACTTCATGAAATGTGCACCATGCCCTGCCATGGGAACTCAGATGCAGGGAAAGTGACTGCTCGAAGCAGGAGGAGCAGCTGCCAGACACGCATTTGAGACGCTCTTGTATCATCAGCAGAGTGACACATGT